>WNWK01038850.1:0-17730 GCA_009830355.1 Cherax destructor
TGGAACAGGGGCCTGGAGACGTGACTAATGAACAGAGAACATGTTATTTTAGTACCAGGAATGTCTGCCTTGTTTATTCTGGACACTATTTTGAAATTGGCATCGTTTGAAATTTGTGTGAAATTGGAAAATTGCCATTTTCTGACCAATATTTTGGATAGATGAAATTGGTAAATAGGCGGTTTCTTGTACTCAATCGATAGACAAAATGGAGTTCTAGCGAAATAGCTATAATTTTAGGAGACTGAAACATTGTAATTTGTCGAAAATAGGGCTCAAAGTGGGCAAAATCGCTGATGCGTAAGTGTCATGGCTACCGCTAACTTCGCGAAAGCATAATTCCGTTAGTTTTCGATCAAATTTCATAATTTTGGTGGCGTTATGATCGGAAAAAGATTCTCTATCATTTCATAAGAAAAAATGAATTTTTTTTTTTCCAAAAATTTTTCGACCCCAGGAACACTTTCCTGAGAAGGCCTGTCGACCCCCAAAGGGTTAAACCTCTCAAACCAGCCTTTGCTGGCTTTAAAATCACTGGCATCAGCACTGGTTGTAGGCATTGTCTTGACAAGATCTGCGTGCAACTGCCTTGCCTTTTCACAAATTATCGCCGTGGAAATACTATCACCCGCTATCTGTTTTTCATTGATCCTCACCGTCAACAACTTCTCAACCTCATCCACTGTTTTCAATCTATTTTTCGTTAACATAACACCTTTTGCAACATTAGCTTCCTTGATTTCTTTTCTCTTTGCCAGGATAGAGGTGATAGTAGATGTGTTTTTTTCCTTACATCCTGGCAAGCTCACTCACACGTAGGCCACTCGTATTTTTCTACAATCTATTTCTTCACTTCGATGGTGTTCCTCACTTTCTTTACCACAGGGGTGCCACTAGGAAGCTTCTTTGGACCCATGGTGACTTATTTCGCAGTGACAATCACTAAACCAACAATAAACACAACAAATTTATTGTGAATGTTTGAAAGAGCACGCTGGGTAATGTTCTCTCAATAGTAAACAACGCTAGACTGGCGTCCTGCGCGGCGAGGCGCGCAAGCACAGGCAAGCGGACAGGTCTGGTACAGACCGATACATGAGGAAAACATTGACCGAAAAAAGCCACCGAAACACGAAATCACCGAAATACGGAATCACCGAAACACGAGGAATCACTGTATTCTAAATAATTATTATAACAAAGAGAAACAGAAAATGTATAACATTGGTTAGGAAACACATTACTAAGTTAATAAATAAAACAGTATTTTTTATTTTTGTTTTTTATTAACACAGCGGCTGATTCCAACCAAGGCAGGGTGGCCCAAAAAAGAAAAGCTTTCATAATCATTCACTCCATCACTGTCTTGCCAGAGGGGTGCTTTACACTACAGTTATAAAACTGCAACATTAACACCCCACCTTCAGAGTGCAGACGTACTTCACATCTCCAGGACTCAAGTCCGGCCTGCCGGTTTCCCTGAATCCCTTCTTAAATGTTACTTTACTCACACTCCAACAGCACGTCAAGTACTACAAACCATTTGTCTCCATTCACTCCTATCAAATATGCTCACGCATGCTTGCTGGAAGTTCAAGCCTCTCGTACACAAAACCTCCTTTACCCCCTCCCTCCAAACCTTTCCTAGGCCGACCCCTACCCCACCTTCCCTCCACTACAGATATATACACTCGAAGTCATTCTGTTTCATTCCATTCTCTCTACATGTCCGAACCACTTCAACCCCACCTCAGCCCTCTGGATAATAGTTTTGGTAATCCCACACCTCCTCCTTATTTCCAAACTACGAATTCTCTGCATTATATTCACACCACACATTGCCCTCAGACATGACATCTCCACTGCTTCCAGCCTTCTCCTCGTTGCAACATTCATCACCCATGCTTCACACCCATATAAGAGTGTTGGTATAACTATACAGTGGACCCCCGATTTTCAGTCACCTCGGAAATCGAACAATTATGTAAGTTTATTATTGTAAGTGCTTTTGTATGTGTATTTTTGGGGGTCTGAAAGGACTAATCTAATTTATATTTTTCCTTAAGGGAACAAATTCATTCGGTAATGGCACTTGAACAGCCTTCTGGAATGAATTATGACCGAAACTCGGGGGTCCACTGTACTCTCATACATTCCCCTCTTTACTTTCACAGACAAAGATCTTTATCTCTATAGAGTCCGAAGTGCTCCACTCACCCTTTTCCCCTCATCAATTCTATGATTCACCTCATCCTTCATAGTCCCATCTGCTGACATGTCCACTCCCAAATATCTGAATACTACATACATTCACCTCCTCCATACTCTCTCCCTCCAATCTGATATCCAATCTTTCGTCACCTAATCTTTTTGTTATCCTCATCACCTTACTATTTCCTACATTCACTTTCAATTTTCTTCTTTTACATACCCTACCAAATTCATCCACCAACCTCTGCAACTTCTCTTCAGAATCTCCCAAAAGCACAGTGTCATCAGCAAAAAGCAGCTGTGACAACTCCCACACTGTATTTGATTCTTTATCTTTTAACCCCACACCTCTTGCCAAGACCCTCGCATTCATTTCTCTTACAACCCCATCTATAAATATATTTAACAACCATGGTGACATCACACATCCTTGCTAAGGCCTACTTTTACTGGGAAATAATCTCCCTCTCTCTCCTACATACTCTAACATGAGCCTCACTATCCTCAAAAAAACTCTTCACTGCTTTCAGTAACCTATCTCCTATTCCATACACCTGCCCCCTATCCACCCTGTCAAACGCCTTTCCCAAATCCATAAATGCCACAAAAAAAAAAAAAAACAGTATTATTAACATTAATTTACAAATAGAATATGTACAGTATATACCCATGACAACATCCTTGAACTTGAGTTCTTGAACTGAATGTCATCTAATGTACAAAATAGTACCTATAATGTCATGCGAAAGGGGTGAATACAATAACAAAACAGAGATCACAATCAATTGAAAATATGGAGAAATTGTTGTTGGTGTGGATCAACGAAAAACTGCTAGTGGGTGATAGTGTTGTGCAATCCATCATATGTGAAAAAGCAAGGCAGTTGCATGCCGATCTTGTCAAGAAAATGCCTGGAACCAGTGATGTTGATGTTGATGAATTTAAGGCCAGCAAAGGCTGGTTCGAAAAATTTAAGAAGCGAACTGGTATACACAGTGTTGTAAGGCATGGTGTGGGTGCCAGTTCAGATAAACAAGGGGCTGAAAAATTTGTGCGCGACTTTAAAAAATATGTAGAGGCTGAAAATTTAAAACCCCAAAAAGTGTTTAATTGTGACAAAACAGGCCTCTTTTGGAAGAAAATGCCAAGGAGGACCTACATCAGGCAGGAGGAAAAGGCAATGCGAGGACACAAGCCTATGAAAGACAGGCTAACTCTCATGTTGTGTGGTAACGCTAGTGGGGATTTTAAAGTGAAGCCTTTACTGGTGTATCACTGAAAATCCCAGAGTGTTCAAGAACTACAGTGTTGACAAGAGTAAATTGTGTGTGTTTTGGAAGTCTAATGCTAAGGCATGGGTCACTAGGGAAATTTTCCTGGAATGGTTTAATCAAGTGTTTGGCCCCAGTGTGAAGAAATATCCATTGGAGAATAAATTGCCACTTAAGTGCCTCCTGGTAATGGACAATGCTCCTGGTCATCCTCAAGACTTGGACGACCAAATGTCTAAGGATTTCAAATTTGTAACAGTGAAGTTCTTGCCTCCTAACACCACTCCTCTCCTCCAGCCCATGGACCAGCAGGTCATTACAAACTTCAAAAAACTGTACACCAAAGCAATGTTTCAAAGGTGCTTTGATGTGACCAATGACACTAAATTGACCCTAAAAGAGTTCTGGAAGGGTCACTTCGATATCTTCCATTGCATAGGCCTTATAGATAAAGCTTGGCAGGGAGTGACTTCCAGGACGATGAACTCTGCTTGGAGAAAGTTGTGGACAGATTGTGTCCCAGAGGGGGATTTTGAAGGGTTTGGGGCTGGCCCTGAGGAGCCTATGGAAGTTGTGGAAAGTATTGTGGCATTGGGGAATTGCATGGGGTTGGATGTGAGTGGCGAAGATGTGGAAGAGTTGGTGGAGAACCACAATGCAGCTTGAGCTGCAACAACAACAAAACAGATCTGAGGAAATTGCTTCAATGAAGGAGGAAGAGAGATGCAAGGTGCCTTCTTCAGAGATTAAGGAGATTTGTGCAATGTGGAGTAGGGTGCATTCATTTTTGGAGGAACATCACCCTGACAAAGATGTTGCAATCCGTGCTGGCTACTTTTACAATGACAATGCCATGTCCCATTTTAGGGACATTTTAAAGAGCTGCCAGACACAGAGCTCTCTGGAGAGATATTTAGTGCCACAGGTGTGCAGTGACTCAAGCTGGTCCTAGTGGGATTAAAAGACAAAGAAGGGAAGTGACCCCAGATGAGGACTTGGTACCTAGAGTCCTTATGGAGGGGGATTCCCCTTCCAAAAATTAAGGTCTCTACCCTCTCCCCTCCTACCTCTCTTCCATCCAGCAACATCAGTCTTCAGTAAGGGTAAGTGCCACATTCATTTCATTCATTTGTGCATGTAAATCTATCTTTAAGGCCCCCCAAAAAAAATTTCCAAACTTCTGGAACGGATTAATTGAATTTCCATTATTTCTTATGGGGAAAATGGTTTCAGTTTTCGTGTGTTTCAGTTTTAGTGCATCCCTCAGGAACGGATTAAACATGAAAACGGAGGGATGACTGTAGTAGCAGTAGTATAAAGTAGGGAGAGTAGCTTATGTGGGATAATATATAGAAACGGGGAGTGAAGGGTGGAGGGAGACGAAAGTATAATGGAAATACAGTGGACTCTCGGTTTTCGCGTATCTCCGTTTTTGCCGATTTCAGTTTTCAAGTACTTTTTCGTGGAAATATTACCTCCATTTTCGCCGATTGGCTCTGTTTTCCTTGATGGTACGGAGCCTGTCCAGTGCCCAGCGCACATACAAAGCCCGCCTCCCACGCACATTGTCACGCAGTGTAGCATTGTTTATGGTCGAGTGAACATCATCCTGCGAGTTCATACAAAACATTTCTTAACAATTCATTGTTTTTGGCCCTTGATTATTGTGTGTGACTACTAAATAAGCTACCATGGACCCAAAGAAAGCTCCTAGTGCCAGTCCTTTGGTAAAGAAAGTGAAGAACACCGTAGAACTGAAGAAAGAAATAATAGAAAAATATGATAGTGGCGTACGTATTGCCGAGCTCGGCAGGATATACAATAAGGCCCCATCAACATCAGTTCCATTGTGGCGAAGAGAAAAGAAATCACGGAAGCTAATGTTACGAAAGGGGTGAATACGATAGCAAAACAGAGACCACAAACAATTGAAAATATGGAGAAATTGTTGTTGGTATGGATAAGATAAGATAAGATTTCTTCGGATTTTTAACCCCGGAGGGTTAGCCACCCAGGATAACCCAAGAAAGTCAGTGCGTCATCGAGGACTGTCTGTCTTATTTCCATTGGGGTCCTTAATCTTGTCCCCCAGGATGCGACCCACACCAGTCGACTAACAACCTAGGTACCTATTTGCTGCTAGGTGAACATGACAACAGGTGTAAGGAAACACATTGAAATGTTTCCACCCACCGGGAATCGAACCCTGGCCCTCCGTGTGTGAAGCGAGAGCTCTAGCCACCAGACCACCGGACGAAAAACAGCTAGCAGGTGATAGTGTTGTGCAATCAATCATATGTGAAAAAGCAAAACAGTTGCATGCCGATCTTGTCAAGAAAATCCCTGGAACCAGTGCTGATGTTGGTGAATTTAAGGCCAGCAAAGGCTGGTTTGAAAAATTCAAGAAGCAAAGTGGCATACACAGTGTTGTAAGGCATGGTGAGGGTGCCAGTTCAGACAAACATGCAGCTGAAAAATTTGTGTGAGAATTAAAAGAATATGTAGAGGCTGGAAATTTTGAACCCGAACACGTGTTTAATTGTAATGAAACAGGCCTGTTTTGGAAGAAAATGCCAAGGAGGACCTATATATCACTCAGGAGGAAAAGGCACTGCCAGGACACAAGCCTATGAAAGACAGGCTGACTCTCTTGTTGTGTTGTAATGCTAGTGGGGATTTAAAATTGAAGCCTTTACTTGTGAATCACTCTGAAAATCCCAGTGTGTTCAAGAAAAACAGTGTCATCAAGAATAAATTGTGTGATGTGGAAAGCTAACCCTAAGGCATGGGTCACGAGGGAAATTTTCCTGGAATGGTTTAATCAAGTGTTTGGCCCGAGTGTGAAGAACTACTTCCTGGAAAAGAAATTGGGGCTCAAGTGCCTCCTGGTAATGGACAATGCTCCTGCTCATCCTCGAGACTTGGAAGACAAACTGTCTAAGGAATTCAGTTTTGTAACAGTGAAGTTCTTGCCTCCTAACACCACTCCTTTCATCCAGCCCATGGACCAGCAGGTCATTTCTAACTTCAAAAAACTGTACACCAAAGCAATGTTTCAAAGGTGCTTTGACATAACCTCGGATTCTGAATTGACCTTAAGAGAGTTCTGGAAGGATCACTTCAATATCTTCCAGTGCATAAGCCTTATAGATAAGGCTTGGCAGGGAGTAACTTCCAGGGTTTGGGCCTGACCCTGAGGAGCCTATGGAAGCTGTGGAAAGTATTGTGGCATTGGGGAATTCCATGGGGTTGGATGTGACTGGAGAGGATGTGGAAGAGTTGGTGGAAGACCACAATGAAGATCTAACCACTGAAGAGCTGCATGAGCTTGAGCTGCAACACCATCAAACCACAACTCAGGAAATTGCTTCAATGAATGAGGAAGAGAAATGTAAGGTGCCTTATTCAAAGATTAAGGAGATTTGTGCAATCTGGACTACGATGCATTCATTTGTGGAGGAACATCACCCTGAAAAAGATGTTGCAATCCATCTAGGCAACATGTACAATGACAATCTCTTATCCCATTTTAGGGACATTTTAAAGAGACGCCAGCAACAGAGCTCTCTGGACAGATATTTAGTGCCACAGGTGTGCAGTGACTTGCAAGCTGGTCCTAGTGGCAGTAAAAGACAAAGAAGGGAGGGGGATTCCCCTTCCAAAGAATAACCTCTCTTCCCTCTCCCCTCCTCCCTGTCTTCTATCCAGCAACATCAGTCTTCAATAAAGGTAAGTGTGAAGTCGAATGTTCATTCTTTTGTGCATGTAAATTTATCTTTAAGGCCTCAAAAAAAAATTTTTTAATACTTCTGGGTGTCTGGAACGGATTAATTGAATTTCCATTATTTCTTATGGGGGAAAATGTTTTCAATTTTCACCGATTTCAGTTTTAGCCGATCCCTCTGGAACGGATTAAACACGAAAACCGAGGGTCCACTGTAGTAGTAAGAAAGGAAGTAGTAGTGGGATCAGTCAGAGGAGAAAAAGAGGAGCACTGCAGGAGAGCTAAGGGCCCACAAGGGGTTAAGACCAAAAACATAGGGTCGGGGGGACTGAAGAACAGGACACCCGAAGGCAGAAGAATAAAAAGGAATTACAGTGGACCCCCAAGTTACGTAAAAACTTCATTCCAGAAGCCTGCTCAAGTGCCATTACCGAACGAATTTACTCCCTTAAGGAATAATGTCACGTAGGTTAGTCTATTTCAGACCCCCAAAAATACACTTCCACAAGCACTTACAATATTATACTTACATAATTGTGCAATTTCCGGGGTGTTCGTTACTCGGGGGTCCACTGTACAATGGACCCCCGAGTTTTGTAAACCCATTATGCACATTATCTCACATCTAGGCCTACCAGCCTGTTTCCACTTGATTTGAGGGCGCTAGAATTTAGGCGTACTAGTACGACGAAAACCCTGCCATAAATGAAATTGAAAGAAACCCTAAGTATTTCTTTTCCTATGCAAAATCAAAGTCGATAACAACAACCAGTATTGGGCCCCTACTTAAACGGGATGGGTCCTACACAGATGACAGCAAGGAAATGAGTGAGTTACTTAAATCCCAGTATGACCCTGGTTTTTAGCGAGCCACTAACCAGACTGAAAATCGAAAACCTAAATGAATTTTTTATGAGAGTGCCACAGAACTTGACAGACGCATGCCTTTCTGACATCACCACGACGCCAAATTACTTCGAAAAGGCAATAAATGACATGCCCATGCACTCCGCTCCAGGCCCAGACTCGTGGAACTCCGTGTTCATCAAGAACTGCAAGAAGCCCCTATCACATGCTTTAAACATCCTATGGAGAGGGAGCATGGACACTGGGATCGTCCCGCAGCTACTAAAAACAACAGACATAGCCCCGCTCCACAAAGGGGGCAGTAAAGCAATAGCAAAGAACTACAGACCAATTGCGCTAACGTCCCATATCATAAATATCTTTGAAAGGGTTCTAAGAAGCAAGATCACCACCCATCTTGATACCCATCAATTGCACAACCCAGGACAGCATGGGTTTCGAGCAGGCCGCTCCTGTCTGTCCCAACTACTGGACCACTACGACAAGGTCCTGGATGCTCTAGAAGATAAACAGAATGCAGAGGTTATATACACAGATTTTGCAAAAGCCTTTGACAAGTGTGACCATGGTGTAATAGCACACAAAATGCATGATAAAGGAATAACAGGAAAAGTTGGTAGATGGATCTATAATTTCCTAACAAGTAGAACACAAAGAGTAGTAGTCAACAGAGTAAAGTCTGAGGCAGCTACTGTGAAAAGCTCTGTTCCACAAGGCACAGTACTTGCTCCCATCCTATTCCTCATATCAGACATTGACAGGGATATAAGCCACAGTGCTGTGTCTTCCTTTGCAGATGACACCCGAATCTGTATGAGTGTCCACCGTTGAAGACACTGCAAGACTCCAAGCAGACAAACCAAATCTTTAAATGGGCTGCAGAAAACAATATGAAGTTCAATGATGAGAAATTTCAATTACTCAGATACGGAAAACGTGAAGAAATTAAAATCTCATCGGAGTACAAAACTAATTCCAACCACACAATAGAGCGAAAAACTAATGTCAAAGACCTGGGAGTGATCATGTCAGAGGATCTCACCTTCAAGGACCATAACAATGTAGCAATTGCATCTGCTCGAAAAATGACAGGATGGATAATGAGAACCTTCAAAACCAGGGATGCCAAGCCCATGTTGACACTTTACAGATCGCTTGTTCTATCTAGGCTTGAATATTGCTGCACACTAACTGCACCTTTCAAGGCGGGTGAAATTGCTGACCTTGAAAATGTGCAGAGAACCTTCACCGCATGCATAAGTGCGATAAACCACCTCAACTACTGGGAACGCTTGAAGTTCCTAAACCTGTACTCTCTAGAACGCAGGCGGGAGAGATACATTATTATATACACATGGAAAATTCTCGAGAGCTTAGTACCAAACTTGCACACAAAAATCACTCCCTACGAAAGCAAAAGACTCAGCAGGCGATGTAACATCCCCCAATGAAGAGCAGGGGTGCCACTAGCACGTTGAGGGACAACACAATAAGTGTCAGGGGCCCAAGATTGTTCAACTGCCTCCCAGCATACATCAGGGGGATTACCAACAAACCCCTGGCTGTCTTCAAGCAGGCACTGGACAGGCACCTAAAGTCGGTACCTGACCAGCCAGGCTGTGGTTCGTACGTTGGACTGCGTGCGGCCAGCAGTAACAGCCTGGTTGATCAGGCTCTGGTCCAACAGGAGGCCTGGTCACAGACCGGGCTGCGGGGGTATTGACCCCTGGAATTCTCTCCAGGTAGACTCCAGGTCCAGGTAGTAAGCCATACTAGTACGGCTGAAACCCCGAAAGGGTTAAGGGATGGGGGGGGGGGGGAATAAAGGAAAAAACAAAGAGAAACAAATAATAGGAAAGGAGAAGAGACAGAGAGAGGAGGAGAAGAAATTATCAGGATAAGTCACGTGTACTCTGGAGTTTAGAGCATTTAACAATGTAATGAGAAATGAAGGCATCTCCACAGACAAAGCCACTACTAAGATTCATACAAGAAAGTTATCAATAAGGAAATGATTCAACAAGATGGCGACTGTGAAATTTAGAAGTAGGAAAAACAGTTCTACCAGAGGACCAGTCAATAGGATGACTATTATCTCTAATATGACAGAAAAGAGCATTACTGGTGTCGACAAGTCTAACACTTCATTTGTGCTCCTTTGTCTATCTCCACCCTTCACTCCCCCTTTCTATATCTTGTCCCACATAAACCACTCTCCCTACTTTATACTACCACTACTACTACTACTATCTCCATTTCCAGCCTTACTTCTACCACTATTTCCTCTCTTGGTCCCGTCCCTGTCTGCTCGCCTATATATACTGGCTCCCTCTTATCTTTTGTGTTAAGTGTGACTTTGTAAATTGTCCAAGACAGACTGAAACATCGTCATAAGCTTCTCTTTTCTATGTGTGGGTTATCTGCGTATTGTTCCAGTCACGGTAATATGCCTTTTTGTTCTTTATGGACCCCATAAAGAATGTTCTTCTCTCTTTTAAATCACTTTTTCATTCTTATAAGGCTGCTCTCATTGATTCCAGGCATTGTAAGAATCAACTTTCCTTTCAATGTGTCTGTCTTACTGAGCAAGCTTTGACCCCTTCCTTCTCCAAGTCCTCAAATTCAACTCCCTGGGCACTCCCTTTCCTGATCATGTCCACCACTTACTTCAACAGCTAATACTTTCTACTAGGTCTCAAGTTGATGATGCCTTCTATACTTTCCATCAACACCGATGTGCTCTCTTTATCTTCCCTCCCACAAGATCTCTGTAACCTTCTTACTACCACTGCTTTTGTCACTGCTCTCCTTAATTCACAGATTCATCCTACTAAACTACAGGGCGAACTTCAACGTCTTATCTCAAATAGCTAAATGCATATAGTGGTACCCAGAGTTTTGGCCATAATTCGTTCCAGAAGGCTGTTCGAGTGCAATTACCGAATGAATATGTTCCCATAAGGAAAAAAAGCACTTACAATAATACACTTACATAATTGTTCGAGTTGGGAGCTGTACGAAACTTGGGGTACCACTGTACTTAAAACTGGGATTGAAGTAAACTCTCAGCATATACTACATATACACAAAGACATATAACTCTCAGTGTATTTACCCTTGGATTTTAATAACAGGTGTCTTCTTATTACTGTAGTTTCTGGCATATAAGGCGTGTCCCTCCCAACAAAAAAACGTATTGGAAAATCACCCTGTACCTTATATGATCCATGTCAGTGTCAAGGGTTTACCTGGAGAGGGTTTTGGGGGGGTCAATGCCCCTGCGGCTCGGTCTGAGACCAGGCCTCATAATGGATCAGGGTCTGATCAACCACGCTGTTATTGCTGGCCACACGCAAACTAACGTATGAACCACAGCCCAGCTGGTCAGGTACTGACTTTATTTGCCTGTCCAATGCCTTCTTGAAGACAGCCGTGGTAGGCGGCTTTGTGTTACAATTTAGTAGTTGTTTACTAACGTTGCATTACAACTGCTTAGAAACATTGTGTCAGCAAGCAGCCTTATGTGCCAGAAAATACAGTAATGTGCGAAAATTAAAACCACAGCTTACCGATTCTGAGCCAGGAGGCGGTGGAGGCTTTCCCTTTTTTTTCTGTTTATACGACTTGTTGTTATAGATACTGTGGTCCATCCCTGTCAGCTGCTTGATGGATGTACCACCAAGGTTCACTACCACTTACTTGCCATATACATCTGAAACATAATGTATACTGTAGTTTTGATTTAAATACAGTGGTACCTCGACTTACGATGGTCCCCAAACTCACCCTTTTATGTAAGTTTATTTTTTTAAATGCTTTTGTAAGTGTAATTTTGGGGGTATAAAAGGACTAGTCTATTTTACATCATTCCTTATGGGGATAAATTCGTTTGGTAATGGCACTTGAACAGCATTCTGGAATGAAAAAATATCGTAAGTCGAGGTACCACTGTACATAACACTACAAGCATGTCAATGCACCATGAGTGAAGTAATAATAATAATAATACTAGTTTATTGAGACATGATACAAAGATGTACAAGGAGTTGTAGGAATGGGGTGTACAGGCCAAAAGCCCCTTATATGCAGAGCATTATGGGTAAACTTAAAATTAACTTACAATTAATTATTCCATAATAGACTAAATGGTAAAAATTATAGTAAACAATTTACAATATAAGTATAATTGAGTATTTAAGCAATGAAATTTGAACATAATTTGAACATAACAATTTTGAAACATAATAGTTTTATAATTTTGAAGCATTACAGTTTTATAATATATCAACATAATAATTTATTACGTATTTGTAGTAATGCAATTTAATGATGCAAATATTTTAGAAAATAGACAAGTTGAAGAATAAGACACTTGTGCAACATTTGGGAATCTTTATTGAGAAAACGTTTATCAGCCAGTGGCTTTTTCAGTCCAATACAGAGAAGAATGGTGGAAGATGAGAAGGGGTTTGAGGTAATCAGTCCCTCAGCCTGGAGTCAATGTGTTCAGTCCATGAATCTTGATAAAAGTACAGCATATACACGGAGAAGTGGCTTATATACTGCAGTCAGGTGAGTAGAAGCAGGAGGAGGTGGAGTCACTACTGGACACATCCACTAGTGTAAGGTCATGACTGTAGGTTAGGCAAGAGTTAAATAATTCCCTGTATCAAGATCCCAAGATGTCACCGTCTGACAGATGTCGCCACGCCCGACAGATGCCGCCGCCCCCAACAGATGCCGCCATCCCCGACAGATGCCGCCGCCGCTCCCGACAGATGCCGCCGCAGCCCCCGACAGATGCCGCCGCGCCCGACAGATGACTCTCCTGACTGCAGTATATAAACCACTTCTCCAAGCACATGCTGTATTTTTCTCAAGATTGTTGGACTGAACAAGTTGACTCCAGGCTGATGGACTGACTACCTCATTCTCCTCACCTTCCACCATTCTTCTCTGTATAGGACTGAAGAAGCCACTTACTGCCAAAACACTTCCTCAATAAAGATTTCTAAAAGAACATGTTCTGGTGCTACTTCGCCACAATATTGCCAGCATTACGTAAATTTATTTAGGTACAGGTATACATGAATACAGCTATACAAATTATTATACGTACATAGTAACATGTGTACATTACCCACCAGGGTAACCCCCCCCCCTCTAAAATAAAAAGTAAGGTAAAGTGACTTATTTCCATTGGGGTCTTTATTTCCACTGCTAGGTGAACAGTGACAGCAGGTGTAAGGTAACTAACACCCAGGTACCTACTTACTGCTAGGTGAACAGTGACAGGAGGTGTAAGGTAACTAACACCCAGGTACCTCTTTACTGCTAGGTAAAGTGATTACAGGTTTAAGGTAACTAACACCCAGGTGCATACTTACTGCTAGGTGAACAGTGACAGTAGGTGTAAGGTGACTAACACCCAGGTACCTACTTACTGCTAGGTGAACAGTGACAGCAGGTGTAACATGCCAGTTTCACCCACGCTGGGAAACAAACCCTGTTACCAGTTTACCTAGCAGTAAGTAAGTACCTGGTGTTAGTTGAATGTTGTGAGTGGCATCATGGGGAAGAGGACCTAAGGACCAGCAGAATTAAGCCATATTTTTTTAGCTTTATTCTGCAATCCTGCTTTATTAACCCACCAGGGTTAATAATCTTGGATTATCCTGGGTTACTAATCTTTCATGGTCAATAATCTTGGATTATCCTAGATTACTAAGCTTCCAGAGTTAGTAATCTTGGTTATCCTGGGTTACTAATCCTCCTGGGTTAATAATCTTGGGTTATCTTAGGATTTTAAGCTTCTTAGGGAGGAGAGCTAAACCCACAGGGGGCAAACAGCACCTGGGGAAATGGGGGGGAAATTATAGTTGATCCAAGGGATGAAGAGATCCAGCTCCTGGGATCAAGATTATCACGAGGGAGCTCTAAACCCGTTAGGATTATCCAGTGCCTGGAGGGGACGGAAGGCATTTATAATTAATAATAATAATAATTAATTTAGGGAACTGGAGCAGAGATCCAGTTCCTTGGATCAAGAGCCCCTCACCAGCATCAAGGAACTTCCCCTGGGGGACCATATGTGATATATATTGTGTAATATAAAGCTGTACTGGGGTACACTGTAGCATATAACTGCAACTATGTGGGTTTTTTATATTATATTCGAGATAAATTTCGTCTTTCATTCCTCTTCAGAATAAGAGAATGAAAATTTTAATTTCGAGTCAAAAAAAAAAAAAGTATTCGTGTTTTTAAGTGTACATTGAGGTGTAAATTACACCTCAATGTAAATGTACTGGTGTTGCATGGGTGACACTGCCACCCATGCAACACCAGTACATCTTGCATCATGCACTTTGCAACATTAATACCAACACTCGAAAAAAAATCTTTGCTAGTCAAAATATTCTTGAACATCAAAGTTATCAAGAAGCCTGGTGTGTCAGGCTGCCCTCACACTCACTCACTCATCAGAGTGCGCTAGATAGTGCTGCTGCGGCTGCCCACTGCTGGGAAAGTCCAAAAAATGAGTCAAATATTACTCACCAGCGGGAATTATTGACAACCATCACCTCCACCCTGGTGTCGAGGACACTTCTGGCGTCTATTGTCTCAGGTACAATCCAATCCTATGTCATTCTCTGAGTAAAATTGGAATATTATCCACTGTGATATCCCTTCATTGCTGCTTCGGAGAGAATAGTGCAATTATATGAGTAATACTTGTAAAATAATGTTTAAATAAAATGATAAAAGGATAAATAAGTGATTGAGTAGTGATTAGGAATGGGTTTAGGTGGTCCCATGAGTTACCAAGAATCGGTTTAGAAAGCCATCATGACGTCTATACTGCGACACCTGGCCCACCCAGATCTTCATTATACATTATTTGACATATATAATGTAATGTAAAACAAGCACAGGGAGTGTTGAATGATAGCTCTAGGCCTTGCATGTTGCAATCAAAACCTCTTCAGGAGCTTGCAATGTTGCAAAAATGAGTAGGAAGTCCAGGTAGATTCATTCAAGGGAACATAACCCTTGTGGGTTTGAGCACTTTAGTTTTGATTATAATCATCATCTTTAGCTATGATTATAATAATCATCTTTAGCTACCTTAAACGATTATTATTAATATAATCATAACTAAGCGCTAAAAGCACAAGAGCTATGTTCCCTTAAATGAATCTACCTGGACTTCCTACTCATTTCTGCAACATTGCAAGCTCCTGAAGATGTGTTGAATGCAGCACGAAAGGCCTAGAGCTATCATTCAACTCTGTGGTTGTTTTGCATCTTGTATCGCTTGTTTGCGATTGCATTACAATACAAATAAAACATTATACGTGTTTATATCATTGTAATATTCTATCCAATTAGCATTTCTACTCTATCTCATTTACATACATCCTGGGGGTGAATTCCTCCATTGCATCACCATGCAATAGGTCATGCAAGATGAGCCGTCAGCCTGGGTTCACTGGTAAATGTTTAAGAAATGTCAAAAGTATTGTATACCCACAGTGGGTGGGTAAGTCTGACATATATACCCACAGGATGGGTATGTCTTGGAGAGTTTACCTGGAGAGAGTTCCAGGGGTCAACGCCCCTGCGGCCCGGTCTGTGACCAGGCCTCATGTTGGATCAGAGCCTGATCAACCAGGCTGTTACTGCTGGCCGCACGCAGTCCAACGTACGAACCACAGCCTGGCTGTGGTTCGTACGTTGGACGTACGTTGTCCTACATAAACATATCAAGCAATAACAGAATATTAGATCGTAGGATCCCAATGGAAATATGTAACTTGGCCTGGTGGCTGAAGCTCTCGTTTCACACGGCGAGGGTCCTGGTTCGATTCCCAGCCAGGGTAGAAACATTGGGCGTGTTTCTTTACACCGGTTGTTTATGTTTACCATCAGTAAAATGGGTACCTGGATGTTAGTGGACTGGTGTGGGTGGCATCCTGGGACAAAATTGACCTAATTTGCGGGAAATGCTCAGCATAACATCATATGGAGAGGGAGTATGGACCTGTACCTAAATAAACTTATTTAGGTCAGGTCTGCAGTGCGGGCCAGAGATTTAGCAACTGAGTTGTAGGAGATAGTCTCTGTAGTGAGATTCCATGGTGTTGCAGTCCATGACAATCATCATTACATCAAAAGACTCCAATGGAGATAATCAGGACCCCAATGGAAGTAATCAAGGACTCCAATGGAAGTAATCAAGGACCCCAATAGGAGTAATCAAGGGCCCAATTGAAAATAACCAATGACCCCAATGGAAATAATCAAGGGCCTCAATGGTAATCAAGGGTTTCAACGATAATCAAGGACCCCACTTGAAACAAGGGCCTTAATGGGAATCAAGGACCCCAGTGGAAATAATCCATATTGTCTAACTTGAGTTTCCTAGGTAATTTACAGCTATGTTTAACTATGATAATTGTACTTAAGTGTACATGTACTTAAATAAGGGCCCTGGTGGCTAAAGCTCTCGCTTCACACAGTACCTGGACCCATTATGTACCTCTGTAATCTTTTGACTACCGCCCACAGGATGGGTATGGGGTGCATAATAAAGATATCAAACTTACTAACTTCACACAGTGAGGGTCTGGATTCGATTCCCAGCCAGGGTTGAAACATTGGGGGTGTTTCTTTACACCGGATGTCTATGTTTACATATCAGTAAAATGGGTACCTGTGTGTTAGTGGACTGGTGTGGGTCGCATCCTGGGACACTGACCTAATTTGCGGGAAATGCTCTGCATAACAGGGGTCGTCCCGCAGTTACTAAAAACAAGAGACATAGCCCCACTCCACAAAGGGGGCAGTAAAGCAATATCAAAGAACTACAGACCAATAGCGCTAACGTCCCATATCATAAAAATCTTTGAAAGTAAACAGTAAAGACATTACTTTACAGATCATCAAAGATCAAATGAACGTAAATGTACCAGTGACAGATATAAAAGAAGCACGATTACTAGGTTCCCATGGTAGAAAAAGTGTTATGCTTAGATTCACCACACATGACGGGAAAACAGATCTAATTAGATCATCTATTAAAGCCAGGAAACAAGTATTCATTAATGAGTGTCTGACCAAAAAACGTCAGAACCTCTGGTATAGAATCAGAAGACTTAAGCGAGAGAATAATGATAAAATCCACCAATGTTTCACTCGGGATGGAAAAATTCTAGTGAAAAAAACAAGTGTAGGTCAGTTGTATACTATCACAACTGAGACTGAACTATCAAGATTCCTTAGGGATGCAAATATAACAGAGACTGTATAAACACAATGTCCAATACCAAACCCCTACGTATAGTGTAGTGTATGTTTTGCCCATCTACCTCATTTAAGTATTTGTCTATCCTCTGATGAATATTTTTGACAAATAGTTTTACTTTTATTTTTAAATACATACAATTTTTACTTGTGCCCATTTTTCAACCCACATACCTATATATTTTTATCAGCTTACTTGCTTAGAATTTATAAGTTCTATTAATCACCTTATTTGCTAAAAATTGTACTTATCTTTTAATATTTTTAATACTAATAAATTTTACTTTTGTACACTTTTATACACTTTAGCACTTATCTCTCTTTTAATAATTAACTTTGATTTTCATTATA
>WNWK01038851.1:0-17728 GCA_009830355.1 Cherax destructor
AGTCTCGCAAAGCAAGCAGCCTTACACAACAATTCTCAACTATGAGGCAATTTTAAAAACTTGATGTCCAAAACCTCACTCTTCAGGGTCTCTCCTGAAAGCATTAAGAGTTATTAAGAACATAAGAACATAAGAAAGGAGGAACAGTGCAGCAGGCCTGTTGGCCCATACTAGGCAGGTCCTTCATAATCCGACCCACTAACAGAATATTTGCTCAACATAAGAACATAAGAACAGAGGAACACTGCAGCAGGCCTGTTGGCCCATACTAGGCAGGTCCTTCACATTCCATCCCACTAACAAGATATTTGTTCAACCCAATCTTAAATGATACCCAAGAAATAAGCTTTGATAATTCTATTTACTCATGTGCAATTCCCACTCAAATCCAACCCCTCTCACTCATGAATTTATCCAACCTAAATTTGAAACTAACCAAGGTCCTAGCTTCAATAACTGTACTAGGCAGACTGTTCCACTCATTAACTACCCTATTTCCAAACCAATACAACGAAGACCCAGGAGAATGTTGTGGAAACATCGAACCCATTCTCCGTGCTACCCGATGAATGTGAGTCGACTTCTGGGAGCGTCACAACGAAAGACACAAAGGAAGGTAAAAACATTGTTGTTGTTGGGGACAGTCAGGTTAGGTACATGGATAGGGCTTTCTGTTTGATTGATAGGAGTAGGAGACAGAGGGCTTGCTTTCCTGGGGCTGGAATGGAGGATATTGTTAGCCGTCTGGACGACATCATGAGAGGTAATGGGAGCAATCCTATTATCTGTCTCAGTGCTGAAGGCAACGATGTTGGCAGACGTAGGAGTGAGGACCTGACTAGCAGGTTTAGGTCAGCAATAGACATAATTAGGAAGAAGGGTGGGAACCCTGTCATATGTGGTATTTTGCCATGGAGAGGAGTTGGAAATGAATGGCTGTCCAGGGCAATTGGTGTCAATTGCTGGCTGGACAAATACTGTAACATAAGAACATAAGAATGGAGGAACACTGCAGAAGGCCTACTGGCCCATACAAGGCAGGTCCTTATCAAAACCACCACTACCTAAAAATTTATTCCCGTACTCACGACACAAATCAAACCCAGCCCCTCCCACTCATATATTTGTCCAATCTCTTTTTAAAGCCACCCAAGGTCCTAGCCTCTATCACAGTACTCGGAAGATTGTTCCACGCATCTACAACTCTGTTCGAAAACCAGTACTTGCCTATGTCCTTTCTAAATCTAAATTTATCCAATTTAAATCCGTTATTTCTCGTTCTTACTTGGTTCGATATCCTCAGTATTTTATTAATATCTCCTTTGTTTATGCCCATCATCCACTGGTACACCTCGATGATATCTCCCTCATTCTACGTCTCTCCAGAGAGTGGAGATTCAACGCTCTAAGTCTATCTTCATACGGGAGATTTCTTATACTGTAAATCATTTTAGTCATTCTTCTTTGTATGTTCTCCAATGAATCTATATCCATCCTGTAGTAAGGAGACCAAAACTGAGCTGCATAATCCAAATGAGGTCTCACTAGTGATGTATAGAGCTGTAAAATAACTTTTGGACTTCTGTTGCTTATACTTCTTGAAATAAATCCTAGTAATCTGTTAGCCTTATTCGCACACTTAGGCACTGTTGTCTTGGCTTTAGATTTCTGCTTACCATGACTCCCAAGTCTTTTTCACATTCTGTATGATCAAGCTCAACTTCACCTAGTTTATAAATTCGAGGGATATTTTCATTACCAACGACAAGCACCTTACACTTGTCCACATTGAACTTCATCTGCCACTTTTCAGACCAAGACATTAATTTATCCAAATCCTCCTGGAGTTCACTGTTATCCTCCTCAGAATGAATTATACGCCTATTTTTGTATCATCAGCAAATTTACTCATGTCACTTGCAATTCCTTCATCAAGGTCATTAATGTAAATTATGAACAACAATGGGCCCAAAACTGATCCTTGTGGAACGCCACTAGTGACAAATCCCCATTCAGATTTGACCCCATTAATGGAAACTCTCTGCTTTCTATTGGTAAGCCATGCCTCTATCCATGCTAGAACTTTACCTCCTATACCATGAGCTGCCACCTTTCTTAAGAGTCTCTTGTGAGGTACTCTATCGAAGGCCTTACTGAAATCCAAGTAAACTATATCATATTCTTTATCACTGTCTACTGCCTCAAATGTTTTATTGAAAAACGTCAGTAAATTTGTCAGGCAGGAACGACCTCTCGTAAACCCATGCTGAGATTCATTAATCAAATTATGTTCTTCAAGGTGACTTCTGATAATATCAGCTATAATTGATTCTAATAATTTGCCTACTATAGACGTGAGGCTTATTGGACGGTAATTTGATGGAATGGACTTATCCCCTGATTTGAATATAGGAACTACATTAGCTATCTTCCACATCTCTGGCACAACACCAGTTAGGATGGACGTATTAAACACATTCGTTAATGGCTGACTAAGTTCCATTTTGCATTCTTTAAGTACCCTGGAAAACAACTCGTCGGGTCCCGGGACTTATTTTGCTTCAGTTTATCTATCTGTTTGATAACCATGTCCCTCGTGACAGTAATATTAGTTAATTTGAATTCTTCAGGAACTGAATAATTGTTAATTTCTGGAATCTCATTTACGTCTTCTTGTGTAAAGACTGACAAAAATAGTCATTAAATAGAGAACACATTTCCAGTTCGTTATCCGTCAGCTGTCCATTCCCAATTTTCAGAGGTCCTACCTTTTCCCTCACCTTCGTCCTGTACACTTGAAAGAACCCTTTGGATTAGTCTTTGATTCATTAGCAACCTTAATCTCATAGTCACGTTTAGCCTTTCTAATCCCTTTTTACTTCTCTTTTCAACTGAACATATTGGTCAATAAGGTTAACATCTCCTCTTTTGATGCGCCTATAAATTCCTCTTTTCTCCCTAATAAATGTTTTAGCCTCCTGTTAATCCATTTGGGATCGTTATTATTTGACCTAAATTCTTTCTGGGGAATAAACATACTCTGTGCACGTTGTACATTATTAAGAAACAAATCATAAACGCAGATCCCATCGTAATCGTTAGCTAGATTACCCCAGTCGAGATTAGACAGGTGTTCCCTAAGTCCAATATAATCGGCAGAACGAAAATCAGGAACTTTTACCGTATTATCCCTATTCTCGTACTCCCATGTAATATTAAAAGTAATGGATTTGTGATCACTAGCTCCAAGCTCTTCAGTGATCTCCAGATTATTTACAAGAGTTTCTTTATTTGACAAGACTAGGTCGAGCAAATTATTACCTCTGGTAGGCTCCGTCACACACTGCTTCAGAAAACAGTCCTGAACTACTTCCATAAAGTCACTGGACTCCAGATTACCGGTCAAAGAAGTCCAGTCAATTTGACTAAAGTTAAAATCCCCTACTAACACTACGTTATTGTGCCTAGAAGCCCTAACAATTTCGTCCCAAATTCAGTAACATTCATTGACAACTGGGACCTCTTCTATGGCAGAAATGACATGTATGCCAGGGATGGGGTTCACTTATCCAGATCTGGGGTGGGGGCACTGGCAACTGCAGTGGAGGGAGCTGTTAGGGCTTTAAACTAGAAATAGTTAGTGGTATGGGTTTTGGGGGGAAAACAGAGAAGTCCCAGTGTAGTAATATTATAAGTTGTAGGAGAACTAGTAATAGGCAGAATAAGGTGGATAGTGGAAAGCTAGTGACACTAGATGACAAGGACAGTAATAGTTATAGTGGAAAAACAGAGATGAGCAGGAAGGGTAAAGAGAAAGGAGGGTCTCTAAATATGTATTACACCAATAGTCGTAGTGCTAGGAATAAGATGGACGAGTTGAGATTAGTTGCAAGTACGGGTAATATTGATGTTTTTGCAATAACTGAGACATGGTTTAATATGAAAAATCGGGACTTGCCTGCCGAATGTCACATTCAGGGTTTTAAATTGTTCCAAGTTGACAGAAGTATCGGGAAGGGGGGTGGGGTGGAACTCTATGTCCGTGATCATTTAAATTGTTGCATAAAAACGGGTATAAAGTCTGAATTAACACATACAGAGTCTGTCTGGATAGAATTTTCAGAGGGGTGTGAAAAATTGATTTTAGGCGTGATTTACCGTCCTCCAAACTTAGATAGGGAACAAGGGAGACTACTTTGGGAGGAAATTGTTAAGGCCACAAGACACGATAACGTAGTAATTCTAGGGGACTTTAACTTTAGTCAGATTGATTGGAATTTCATGACAGGGAATTTAGAATCTAACGACTTTTTAGAAGTAGTTCAGGATTGCTTTTGAAGCAGTTTGTAACAGAACCTACAAGGGAAATAACCTACTTGACTTGGTTCTGGCAAGCAAGGAAACCCTTGTTAATAATTTAGAAATTACAGAGGAACTCGGCTCAAGCGACCACAAGTCAATTACCTTTAGCATTGAATGGATGTATGATAGTAGGGATAATTCAGTAATGGTCCCAGATTTTCGCTTAGCAGATTATAATGGACTTAGAGAACACTTATCAACTGTGGACTGGGGTGAAGAAGAGAGGTATCAATATGACAGTTTTCTTAACACTATACAGGCTGCCCAAAGAACATTTATCCCGTTTAAAGAAATTAGATCAAGTAGAAATGACCCAAAATGGATGAATAATAGGCTAAAATATCTTTTAGGGCAAAAGAAAGGAATTTATAGGCGCATAAAAAGAGGTGAGGGTCATCTTATAAATCAGTATACTGACATTAAGAGGGACGTTAAAAAGGGAATAAGAAAAGCTAAACGGGACTATGAAATTAACGTTGCTAGGGATTCAAAAACTAACCCAAAAAGTTTTTTCCAGGTTTATAGAACAAAAGTTAGGGATAAGATAGGTCCCCTTAAAAATAACTTTGGGCATCTTACTGACAAGGAGAATGATATGTGCTCTATTTTTAATAATTATTTTCTCTCGGTTTTCACACAGGAAGACATTAATAATATCCCAGTAATTAATTTTTACAGAGGCCCAGAAGAAGATAAATTATGTAATATCACAGTCACTAGCGAAATGATTATGAAACAGCTGGACCGTCTGAAACAAAATAAATCGCTGGGTCCTGATGAGCTTTTTGCAAGGGTTCTTAAGGAATGCAAATGGAACTCTGTGAACCAATATCTAACATTTTTAATTTTCTCTTCAAACAGGAGTAGTGTCTGATATGTGGAAGATGGCTAATGTAATTCCTATTTTTAAAGCAGGGGACAAGTCACTACCATCAAACTACCGCCCAATAAGCCTGACCTCAATTGTAGGCAAATTACTAGAGTCAATTATAGCTGATATTATTAGAAGCCATCTAGATAACCATAATTTGATTAATGATACCCAGCATGGATTCACGAGGGGCCGTTCCTGCCTATCTAATTTATTAACCTTCTTCAGTAAAGCTTTTGAGGCTGTTGATCACGATAAAGAATTCGATATTGTTTATTTAGACTTTAGTAAGGCTTTTGATAGAGTACCGCACCAGAGACTGTTAAAGAAAGTGGCAGCTCATGGCATTGGGGAAAAGTGCTGTCATGGATCGAGTCATGGCTCACCAATAGGAAGCAGAGAGTGTGCATAAATGGGGTTAAATCCGAATGGGGACTTGTAACAAGTGGTGTTCCACAGGGATCAGTCTTAGGCCCATTGTTATTTATAATATATATCAATGACCTTGATGAGGGAATTACTAGTGATATGAGCAAATTCGCCGACGACACGAAGATAGGTAGGATAATTGATTCAAACATAGATGTCATAGAACTTCAGGAAGATTTAGACAAACTTAATTCGTGGTCAGAAAAGTGGCAGATGCAGTTCAATGTAGATAAATGCAAGGTTCTGAAGCTCGGGAGTGTCCATAACCCAAGCACTTATAGTGTTAGTAGGGGATTTTAACTTTAGTCAAATTGACTGGACTTCTTTGACCGGTAATCTGGAGTCCAGTGACTTTATGGAAGTAGTTCAGGACTGTTTTCTGAAGCAGTGTGTGACGGAGCCTACCAGAGGTAATAATTTGCTCGACCTAGTCTTGTCAAATAAAGAAACTCTTGTAAATAATCTGGAGATCACTGAAGAGCTTGGAGCTAGTGATCACAAATCCATTACTTTTAATATTACATGGGAGTACGAGAATAGGGATAATACGGTAAAAGTTCCTGATTTTCGTTCTGCCGATTATATTGGACTTAGGGAACACCTGTCTAATCTCGACTGGGGTAATCTAGCTAACGATTACGATGGGATCTGCGTTTATGATTTGTTTCTTAATAATGTACAACGTGCACAGAGTATGTTTATTCCCCAGAGAGAATTTAGGTCAAATAATAACGATCCCAAATGGATTAACAGGAGGCTAAAACATTTATTAGGGAGAAAAGAGGAATTTATAGGCGCATCAAAAGAGGAGATGTTAACCTTATTGACCAATATGTTCAGTTGAAAAGAGAAGTAAAAAGGGATTAGAAAGGCTAAACGTGACTATGAGATTAAGGTTGCTAATGAATCAAAGACTAATCCAAAGGGTTCTTTCAAGTGTACAGGACGAAGGTGAGGGAAAAGGTAGGACCTCTGAAAATTGGGAATGGACAGCTGACGGATAACGAACTGGAAATGTGTTCTCTATTTAATGACTATTTTTGTCAGTCTTTACACAAGAAGACGTAAATGAGATTCCAGAAATTAACAATTATTCAGTTCCTGAAGAATTCAAATTAACTAATATTACTGTCACGAGGGACATGGTTATCAAACAGATAGATAAACTGAAGCAAAATAAGTCCCCGGGACCCGACGAGTTGTTTTCCCAGGGTACTTAAAGAATGCAAAATGGAACTTAGTCAGCCATTAACGAATGTGTTTAATACGTCCATCCTAACTGGTGTTGTGCCAGAGATGTGGAAGATAGCTAATGTAGTTCCTATATTCAAATCAGGGGATAAGTCCATTCCATCAAATTACCGTCCAATAAGCCTCACGTCTATAGTAGGCAAATTATTAGAATCAATTATAGCTGATATTATCAGAAGTCACCTTGAAGAACATAATTTGATTAATGAATCTCAGCATGGGTTTACGAGAGGTCGTTCCTGCCTGACAAATTTACTGACGTTTTTCAATAAAACATTTGAGGCAGTAGACAGTGATAAAGAATATGATATAGTTTACTTGGATTTCAGTAAGGCCTTCGATAGAGTACCTCACAAGAGACTCTTAAGAAAGGTGGCAGCTCATGGTATAGGAGGTAAAGTTCTAGCATGGATAGAGGCATGGCTTACCAATAGAAAGCAGAGAGTTTCCATTAATGGGGTCAAATCTGAATGGGGATTTGTCACTAGTGGCGTTCCACAAGGATCAGTTTTGGGCCCATTGTTGTTCATAATTTACATTAATGACCTTGATGAAGGAATTGCAAGTGACATGAGTAAATTTGCTGATGATACAAAAATAGGCCGTATAATTCATTCTGAGGAGGATAACAGTGAACTCCAGGAGGATTTGGATAAATTAATGTCTTGGTCTGAAAAGTGGCAGATGAAGTTCAATGTGGACAATTGTAAGGTGCTTGTCGTTGGTAATGAAAATATCCCTCGAATTTATAAACTAGGTGAAGTTGAGCTTGATCATACAGAATGTGAAAAAGACTTGGGAGTCATGGTAAGCAGAAATCTAAAGCCAAGACAACAGTGCCTAAGTGTGCGCAATAAGGCTAACAGATTACTAGGATTTATTTCAAGAAGTATAAGCAACAGAAGTCCAAAAGTTATTTTACAGCTCTATACATCACTAGTGAGACCTCATTTGGATTATGCAGCTCAGTTTTGGTCTCCTTACTACAGGATGGATATAGATTCATTGGAGAACATACAAAGAAGAATGACTAAAATGATTTACAGTATAAGAAATCTCCCGTATGAAGATAGACTTAGAGCGTTGAATCTCCACTCTCTGGAGAGACGTAGAATGAGGGGAGATATCATCGAGGTGTACAAGTGGATGATGGGCATAAACAAAGGAGATATTAATAAAATACTGAGGATATCGAACCAAGTAAGAACGAGAAATAACGGATTTAAATTGGATAAATTTAGATTTAGAAAGGACATAGGCAAGTACTGGTTTTCGAACAGAGTTGTAGATGCGTGGAACAATCTTCCGAGTACTGTGATAGAGGCTAGGACCTTGGGTGGCTTTAAAAAGAGATTGGACAAATATATGAGTGGGAGGGGCTGGGTTTGATTTGTGTCGTGAGTACGGGAATAAATTTTTAGGTAGTGGTGGTTTTGATAAGGACCTGCCTTGTATGGGCCAGTAGGCCTTCTGCAGTGTTCCTCCATTCTTATGTTCTTATGTTCTTATGTTAAATAACGTAGAACTTAGCCATACAGATTGCGAGAAGGACTTGGGGGTGATGGTAAGCAGCAACCTTAAACCAAGACAGCAATGCCTAAGCGTACGTAATAAGGCAAATAGATTACTGGGATTTATATCAAGAAGTGTTAGCAACAGAAGTCCAGAGGTTATATTACAGCTTTATACATCATTAGTAAGGCCTCACCTAGATTACGCAGCTCAGGTCTGGTCTCCATATTACAGAATGGACATAAATTCGTTAGAAAACATTCAGCGTAGAATGACTAAATTAATACATAGCATTAGAAATCTTCCTTACGAAGAAAGATTGAAGACCCTAAAATTACATTCACTTGTAAGACGTAGAATGAGGGGAGACATGATCGAGGTATACAAGTGGAAAATGGGTATTAACAAAGGGGATATAAATAAGGTCTTGAGGATATCTCTCCAAGAGAGAACCCGCAATAATGGATTCAAGTTAGATAAGTTTAGATTTAGAAAGGATATAGGAAAGTATTGGTTTGGAAATAGGGTAGTTGATGAGTGGAACAGTCTGCCTAGTAGGGTTATTGAAGCTAGGACCTTGGGTAGTTTCAAATTTAGGTTGGATAAATTCATGAGTGAGAGGGGTTGGATTTGAGTGGGACTCCGCATGAGTGGGTAGAATTGTCAAAGCTTATTTCTTGGGTAGCATTGAAAATTGGGTTGAGCAAATATTCTGTTAGTGGGACGGATTGTGAAGGACCTGCCTAGTATGGGCCAACAGGCCTGCTGCAGTGTTCCTCCTTTCTTATGTTCTTATGTTCTTATTGCGCGTTCTCTCTTGGAGAGATATATTCAAGACCATATTTATATCCCCTTTGTTAATACCCATTTTCCACTTGTATACCTAGATCATGTCTCCCCTCATTCTACGTCTTACAAAAGAACATAAGAACACAAGAAAGGAGGAACACCGCAGCAGGCCTTATGGCCCACACTAGGCAGGTCCCCCACATTCCATCCCACTAACAGAACATTTGTTCAACCTAATCTCCAATGCCACCCAAGAAACAAGCTTTGACAATTTTATCTACTCACGTGCAATTCCCACCCAAATCCAACCCCTCTCACTCATGAATCTATCCAACCTAAATTTAAAACTACCAAAGGTCCTTGCTTCAATAACATAAGAACATATGAATGGAGGAACACTGCAGAAGGCCTACTGGCCCATACAAGGCAGGTCCTTATCAAAACCACCACTACCTAAGAATTTACTCCTGTACTCACGACACTAATCAAATCCAGCCCCTCCCACTCATATATTTGTCCAATCTCTTTTTAAAGCCACCCAAGGTCCTAGGTCCTAGGTCCTAGGCAGACTGTTCCACTCATCAACTACCCTATTTCCAAACCAATACTTTCCTATATCCTTTCTAAATCTAAACTTATCTAACTTGAATCCATTATTGCGGGTTCTCTCTTGGAGAAATACCGTCAAGACTTTATTTAAGAACATAAGAACACAAGAAAGGAGGAACACCGCAGCAGGCCCACCGGCCCACACCAGGCAGGTCCTCCACACTCCATCCCACCAACAGAACATTTGTTCAACCCAACCCCCAATGCCCCCCAAGAAACAAGCTCTGACAACTCCACCCACCCACGTGCAACTCCCACCCAAATCCAACCCCTCTCACTCACGAATTTTGGATTAACAGGAGGCTAAAACATCTATTAGGGGAGAAAAGAGGAATTTATAGGCGCATCAAAAGAGGAGATGTTAACCTTATTGACCAATATGTTCAGTTGAAAAGAGAAGTAAAAAAGGGGATTAGAAAGGCTAAACGTGACTATGAGATTAAGGTTGCTAATGAATCAAAGACTAATCCAAAAGGGTTCTTTCAAGTGTACAGGACGAAGGTGAGGGAAAAGGTAGGACCTCTGAAAATTGGGAATGGACAGCTGACGGATAACGAACTGGAAATGTGTTCTCTATTTAATGACTATTTTTGTCAGTCTTTACACAAGAAGACGTAAATGAGATTCCAGAAATTAACTATTATTCAGTTCCTGAAGAATTCAAATTAACTAATATTACTGTCACGAGGATATGGTTATCAAACAGATAGATAAACTGAAGCAAAATAAGTCCCCAGGACCCGACGAGTTGTTTTCCAGGGTACTTAAAGAATGCAAGATGGAACTTAGTCAGCCATTAACGAATGTGTTTAACACGTCCATCCTAACTGGTGTTGTGCCAGAGATGTGGAAGATAGCTAATGTAGTTCCTATATTCAAATCAGGGGATAAGTCCAGTCCATCAAATTACCGTCCAATAAGCCTCACGTCTATAGTAGGCAAATTATTAGAATCAATTATAGCTGATATTATCAGAAGTCACCTTGAAGAACATAATTTGATTAATGAATCTCAGCATGGGTTTACGAGAGGTCGTTCCTGCCTGACAAATTTACTGACGTTTTCAATAAAACATTTGAGGCAGTAGACAGTGATAAAGAATATGATATAGTTTACTTGGATTTCAGTAAGGCCTTCGATAGAGTACCTCACAAGAGACTCTTAAGAAAGGTGGCAACTCATGGTATAGGAGGTAAAGTTCTAGCATGGATAGAGGCATGGCTTACCAATAGAAAGCAGAGAGTTTCCATTAATGGGGTCAAATCTGAATGGGATTTGTCACCAGTGGCGTTCCACAAGGATCAGTTTTGGGCCCGTTGTTGTTCATAATTTACATAAATGACCTTGATGAAGGAATTGCAAGTGACATGAGTAAATTTGCTGATTATACAAAAATAGGCCGTATAATTCATTCTGAGGAGGATACCAATGAACTCCAGGAGGATTTGGATAAATTAATGTCTTGGTCTGAAAAGTGGCAGATGAAGTTCAATGTGGACAAGTGTAAGGTGCTAGTCGTTGGTAATGAAAATATCCCTCGAATTTATAAACTAGGTGAAGTTGAGCTTGATCATACAGAATGTGAAAAAGACTTGGGAGTCATGGTAAGCAGAAATCTAAAGCCAAGACAACAGTGCCTAAGTGTGCGCAATAAGGCTAACAGATTACTAGGATTTATTTCAAGAAGTATAAGCAACAGAAGTCCAAAAGTTATTTTACAACTCTATACATCACTAGTGAGACCTCATTTGGATTATGCAGCTCAGTTTTGGTCTCCTTACTACAGGATGGATATAGATTCATTGGAGAACATACAAAGAAGAATGACTAAAATGATTTACAGTATAAGAAATCTTCCGTATGAAGATAGACTTAGAGCATTGAATCTCCACTCTCTGGAGAGACGTAGAATGAGGGGAGATATCATCGAGGTGTACAAGTGGATAATGGGCATAAACAAAGGGGATATTAATAAAGTACCGAGGATATCGAACCAAGTAAGAACCAGAAATAACGGATTTAAATTGGATAAATTTAGATTTAGAAAGGACATAGGCAAGTACTGGTTTTCGAACAGAGTTGTAGATGCGTGGAACAATCTTCCGAGTAGGGTGATAGAGGCTAGGACCTTGGGTGGCTTTAAAGAGATTGGAAAATAAACACATAAGAGTATATGTGATCCTTTATTGACACGTTTGCCCACGCAGTGGCTTTATCGAGTCACAGACAGATCTACCTGGAAAATGAGCAACATAGAGATATATAGGGTACAGTCAGGTGGAGAATGCTGGGTCAGATGCAGCTTTCTCCATCTGACCCAGCATTCTCCACCTGACTGTACCCTATATATATCTCTATGTTGCTCATTTTCCAGGTAGATCTGTCTGTGACTAGATAAAGCCCACTGCGTGGGCGAAACGTTGTCAATAAAGGATCACATTATACTGCTTATGTGTTTATTTTTCCATTGTGTCGGTATTTTATACCATTTATTTCCAAAAAGAGATTGGACAAATATATGAGTGGGAGGGGCTGGGTTTGATTAGTGTCGTGAGTACAGGAGTAAATTCTTAGGTAGTGGTGGTTTTGATAAGGACCTGCCTTGTATGGGCCAGTAGGCCTTCTGCAGTGTTCCTCCATTCTTATGTTCTTATGTAAAACTAACCAAGGTCCTTGCTTCAATAACCATACTAGGCAGACTGTTCCACTAATCAACTACCCTATTTCCAAACCAATACTTTCCTATATCCTTTCTAAATCTAAACTTATCTAACTCTAATCCATTATTGCGGGTTCTCTCTTGGAGAGATACCCTCAAGACTTTACTTATATCCCCTTTGTTAATACCCAAATATTGGGCAAATATTTTTGTTACAGGGTATAAGTTTAAGGTCATAGTTATTATACCCAGTATGCCAACAACATTGCTCCTCAATTCGTATGTTCTTAGAATTTGTGTATAATTTTATTACTAACATAAAATTCATTCAATGAAATGATAAACCTATTTGAACATAAAGATAGATTGTTATTGATAACCGTATAATAATAATTAATAAAGATATCAACAGTTAATAAATGTCAAGAGAAACAGAAATGGAAGAATTACAAGATGACGAAAACACCTGACTTGACCTAATGAGCGACGACACATGTCAGGTCAGCTTGGTATAAAAGACGGTGCTTCTCTCGCTTCAGCTCCCATCCCTGGGAGCCAATGCCTGGTCACCATTTGGAGAAGACCCACGCCGGCAGTACCGGCAAATCTACAACAACAACAACAACGCTTCAGTCCTCCTCAACACAGGAGAGCCGACCCACCACTACGGCAACCGACTGGACGTCATGCTCCTCTCCCGGATGCTACTTCCAGGAGCCAGTTGGGAAATCCACCCTCTTCTCACTAGTGACCATTTTGCAATCGTCACCACTCTGTCGCTCTCAAGGCACCCTCCGTACTCCCCACCTCCACGGTGGAACACTAAAAAGGATGACTGGCAGTGCTTCCAGGACGTCATACGGCAGTGGTGGGAGGAGACTGATCTCGCTGACGACCCAGATGAGGCGACCCGGAGCCTCCAAGCTGGTGCAGCTGACGTTCTCAGCAGGCACCTCGACTGCTCAGCTACGCTGATGACCTGTCACTCATTGTCATCGGGAAGCCCGGACTGTTGCGCAAAGCCCAACGCGACCTCAGCCTGCTAGATACCACCTGCCGTCGCCTTGGCCTCAAGATCTCGGCGGAAAAGTCCAAGTCCATGTTCTTCGTGCCAAGGTGCCTGATACCAGGCTGAAGATCTCAGACATCAACCTGGACTGGGTCAGCAGTTACCAATATCTTGGTATATGGATTGACAGCCGACTCTCCTTCCGCAAGCAGGCAGAGCATGTCAGGGAGCGTGCCATGCAACGTGTCACGGCCATGCGTGCCATGCAACGTGTCACGGCCATGCGTGCCATGGCCAATCCTAGGACTGGTGCCAGCCACGATATTCTCCGGATGTTCTACGTGCAGGCGGTGCACTCGCTAGTCGACTATGGTGCAATGACCCTGGCCCATGCTCATCCCTCATGCCTCAAGCGCCTCAGCGTTGTACAAATGCTGCGGCTCGGGTCATGCTGGGGGCTCCGGGCTGGACGAACACAGTGACTCTGAACAGAGAGGCCCAACTGCAGCCTCTAAGTGACAGGATCGCCCTTGTTGCTGCCAGGATGTTGGCCAAATTTGTCCAGCTACCGGGCGGTGAGCGCCTGCTGAGAGACCTCCTTGACCGTCAGCGAGGCGACTTCGCAGGAGGCCGTGTCCGACTATGGTTGTGGTCGGCTGCGGAAGTGACAAAGGAGCTCCTGCCCATGCCGCTCATCGAGGACAAGGGATGCGACCGGCCAGTCGATGGGTACACCGTGCCACCGCCATGGGCACAAGAACCTGTCGTAATCCACCTTGCAAACCTGCCAGCCAGCAAGTGTCACTGTCCACAGCACGTCCTGCAGCTGTGGGCAGCTGCAAGCATTGCTGCAGCGGAGCATCCCGTGTGTGCAGTGTACTACACTGATGGATCAAGAGACCCGAGGCCGGCCGCACGGGTTCCGGGATATATCACTCCTCCCTAACGGCCGGCTGGCGCCTCCCAGACCACTGCAGCATCCTACAGGCAGAACTCCACGCCATCCAGAGGGCCATCCAACATGCGCTCCTGGAACACCACCAACCTCCAGTCATCCACGTCAACTCCAGGGCGGCGATACAGGCCATCATGCATAGGAGCCCAAGGATAACATCCGGCTCCTCACCGCCATCAGAAGAGACCTACATTCACTTGACGAGCAGGGCCGACAAGCAACAATCAATTGGATACCAAGCCACATCGACCTTGCTGGGAATGATGCGGCGGATGGGGCGGCTGTCTGCCACACTTCGGCCCAACCTGCGACTACAATTGCCATTAGCCGCAGGCAGGTGCACCTGGGGGCAGCTTCGGCAGCCAGACGCCCACTACCAGCACCGGGAGCATCTCGGAGCCGGCACTGGTATGACAGAGCAACACATAGGGAGCCCCCACCAAACATGAGGAAACTGAACAGGGAGCTGCAAGTCAGATTCCACCGCCTGGGCCTCGGCTACCCTGCTGCAAAGCGCCTCATCGAACGCATGAGTGAGGAGCTTTGCCGCCTCTGCGACCGGATGGTTCCAAAGCCTCTAGTTCACTACATGCTTGACTGTCCTGCGACGACGTCCATCCGTCGCAGGCACTTCCCGATGACACCTGGGGATCTGACCCGCGAGGACAAAGCAGCCCGGCTGGTTTACCTGGCTACCCATGATTTGGAGACTCTGCTCCCAGTCCTAGCCACCCACCCGCCCCCTCGATGACGACGCCGGAGAACCCCGACGACGACCAAGACTACCCACTACAGCTATTCTTTCTCTCACTTCCGTCTTTCTTATCCCCCATCCTTCTTCCTATGTAGGTAGAACCACAGCCTGAAGTACGAAGATCTGCTGATGAAGATGTGACGTCAGAAGACACTCCCCATCATGGGGACCCACAACAAGAAAGAAAGAAGATGACACCCTCTACCCAGGGGGCCAATGCCAGGTCACCATTTGGAGAAGACCCGGGCCGGATGTACCGGCGAACATACAACAACAACAACAATGCTTCAGTCACATCAGTGTTTATCTTCCTACTGGTTCAATATTTAACACTCGTCGTCACTATGGTAGCCTTATACCGCACTAAGGGCAGGGGAATGATGGAGGAGCAGACCAAGGTTCTCAACATCTCAGTCAGCAAGTTAACTGTTATGAACAAGAACACACAAAAAAAATTTGTCTCAAGCAGTATGTGTGTCCGCAATTATTCTTCGGCAAGTGAAACAGGAGATGAAAACACAGCTTGTCTCTCTCAGTGATAAATCTCTGTCTGAAAACTCCAATAAATCTTCAGCTAACAAAATGTCAAGGACCAAGCACTCAAAACATACTCCACTGAGAATCTGCAACCCATGGAGTCATCCATCCAAGATCTTCTCAACAAACCTATTTTAGGATCTCAGGATACGGAGCCTCATTGTTCAAGTTCTTTGCAAAAGCCCATGAAACATCTTATATCTCGCACTCAAGGAACACTGTCTAAAGTCTCGCAAAGCAAGCAGCCTTACACAATAATTCTCAACTATGAGGCAATTTTAAAATCTTGATGTCCAAAACCTCACTCTTCAGGGTCTCCCCTGAAAGCATTCAGAGTTATTTACTCATGATAGCGTGTAAACTGTTCATTATTCAATCTTGGTAAACTGAAACAGAAAGGGAAGTGACATCAAATTCAGGAGTGCCCAGAAAGAACTCAAATTTATCATGTAAACGTGCAGTCTGCTATTTATGCCAAGGCATACATTTGAATATTGTTAGAAAATGACGATGTGGTAAATCTACTATTTACAAATAAAACTATGCTTTGCATCATGTCTCTAAATATCCCAGGTTCAGGAATGCTAAATCTCTTTGGCAAACTTAAGAAAGGAGGCACACTGCAGTAGACCAACTCTCAATTCCTATTCTGGTTCTTAAAATTTAGTAAGAAAATATTTTACCCACACATTTTTCCATGCTCCCAAGGAATAAGCTTTGAAAACCCATTATGAACATCAAAAACAAATTATGCTTATCAGTATCGTTTCTCATATCATATATTTAGGACTCTATTAATTTGCTTAGTACATTCATCAAAGCTTATATTTTGGAAGGTTTTTAAGAATAACTTGGGCAAATATTTTTGAAAATTTTAATTTTAAGGAAGGTTAGTATACCCGGGTATACCAACAATATTGCTCAATTCGTATTTTTGAATTTGTGAAAATTTTATTACTAACATAAATACATTCAATGAAATGATAAAGATATTTGAATATAAAGAGATTTTTTGATCACCGAATAATAATAATTAATGAAATATCAACAGTTAATGAATGTTAAGAGAAACAGAAATGGAAGAATTTCAAGAGCAATAACACCGACTATTAAGACCGACGACAAATTAGGTCAGCTTGGTATAAAAGACGGTGCTTCCTGCTTCAGTCCCCCGTGTTATCTTCCTACTGGTTCAATATTTAACACCTGTCGTCACTATGGAGCCTTATACCCCAAGGGCAGGGGAATGGGGGAGCAGACCAAGGTTCTCAAATCATTCAGTGGTGGACCTGACTAATCTGAAACTTGTCTTGTGTGCTTTTTGGGAAACTGAACAAGATGCCTCTTGAGCACTCTACCAGGCGAAGGAAGAACTGAGGGCTGTTTGAGAAAAGGGCGACGAGGAAAAAAAGAGGGTTTTGGTAATCCTCCTGTAAACCCCCCAAGAAAAACCCACAGGCTGGAATGCATGGGGCAAAGTTAAAGATCAAGAGGATGATGGGGGGTGAATTAACGAAAACCAGAAGCCTGTTGTGGAAACATCGAACCATTCTCCGGTTTCCCGATGAATGTGAGTCACCAGGGGGAAAATCAAAACGACACCAAGGAAGGAAGAACATTGTTCTTGTTTGGGGATATAAAAAAGGTATATGGATACCTTTTGTTTTAAAAATAGAAATAGAGACAGAGGGGTTTTCTTTTCCCGGGGGTGGGGTGGAGGATATTTTTAGCCGCTGACGACATCATGAGGGTAATAGCAACTTTTTCGTCTCAGTGCTGGGGGCAACGAGGGGAGACGTAGGAGTGAGGACCTGACAGCAGGTATAGGCGAAAGACATAATTAGAAGAAGGGGGGGAACCCTGTCATATTGTATTTTCAAGGAGGGAGTTAGAGAAGGCTGTCCAGGGGAATTCTTAATTGTGGCGGACAAACACTGTAAGGGTAATGCAGTACCCTTCATTTGCAACTGGGGCCACTTCATGGGGAAATG
>WNWK01038852.1:0-17728 GCA_009830355.1 Cherax destructor
ATCTCACAGGTGGCGTGTACCGTCCCAGTGCTGATCTCACAGTGTGCTGTGTACCGTCCCAATGCTGGATCTCACAGTGTGGCTGTGTACCGTCCCTAGTGCTGGATCTGACAGTGTGGCTGTGTACCGTCCCAGTGCTGGATCTCAGTGTGGCTGTGTACCGTCCAGTGCTGGATCTCACAGTTGGCTGTGTACCGTCCCAGTGCTGGATTCAGTCGGCGTGTACCGTCCCAGTGCTGGATCTCCAGTGGCTGTGTACCGTCCCAGTGCTGGATCTCACAGTGTGGCTGTGTACCGTCCCAGTTCTGGATCACACAGTGTGGCTGTGTACCGTCCCAGTGCTGGATCTCACAGTGTGGCTGTGTACCGTCCCAGTACTGGATCTCACAGTGTGGCTGTGTACCGTCTCAGTGCTGGATCTCACAGTGTGGCTGTGTACCGTCCCAGTGCTGGATCTCACAGTGTGGTGTGTACCGTCCCAGTGCTGAATCTCACAGTATGGTTGTGTACCGTCCCAGTGCTGGATCTTACAGTGTGGCTGTGTACCGTCCCAGTGTTGGATCTCACAGTGTGGCTGTGTACCGTCCCAGTGACAGAGAAATCAGTCTAGAGCAAAGGAAACCCATCCAGGGCGAAGGAAAATGTATGGTAGACTAATCCACATGGAAAACCGTCCAGGGCGAAGGAAAATTACAGGGAATCTCGTCAAGGGCGAAATAATATGACAGGTAAACCAGTCGAGGGAGATTGAAAATGAAAGGAAACCCATCCAGGGCGATCGAATATTACAAGGAAACCCTATCCAGGGCCAAGGGAAATGACAAGTAAACTTGTGCAGGGCAAAAATGACAGGGAAACAAGTTCAAATTGATTGAAATTCGTCTGTAAAAAAGGAAAACGACAGGGAAACTTATACAGAGCGATGGAATATGACATGGAAACCCATCTAAATCGATGGAAAATGACATGGAAACCCGTCCTAATGACAAAATATGAGACGGAAACAAGTTAATGGCCGCGGAAAATGACAGGGAAATCTGTCCAAGACGATAGAATATGACAGTGAAACACACTTAGGGCGACTGAAAATGTCATGGAAACCAGTCCAGAGCGACGGAATGCGTAAGGAAACCCGTCTAGTGCCAGGGAAAACCTGTCCAGGGCAATGGAAAATGAAGGAATATGACAAGGAAACCCATTGAGGACTATTGAAAATGAGAGGGAAACCCATCCAGGGCTATGAAAAATGAGAGCGACTGAAAATGACAGAGAAACCCGTGCAGGGTGATGGAATATGACAGGGAAACCCGTCCAGGTCGAAGTAAAATGACAGGGAAACTAGTGCAAGGTGATAGAATATGAGAGGTAAACAAGTCCTTGGCGATTGAAAATGAAAGGGAAATCTGCCCAAATAGATGCAAAATGACAGGGAAACCCGTCCAGGAAGATGAGAAATGAAAGGGAAACCCATCCAGGGTGATGGTATATAGCAGGGAAACCCGTCCAATTTGAAAATTACAGGGAAATCCGTCCATAACCAACGAATATGACAGGGAAACCAGTCAAGTGCTGTCCATTGAGGTGGAAAATTACTTGGATATTCGTCCATGAAGATGGAATATGACAGGGAAAACCGTCCATGGCTAAAGAAACTGACAGGAAACCCGTCAAGGGAGATAGAAGATGATAGATAAACTCGTTCAGGTGATGGAATATGACAGGGAAACCCGTGCAGGGTGATGAAAAATGGCAGGGAAAAAAGTCCAGGGCGATGGAATATGACAGGGAAACCTGTCCAGGGCGAAGGAAAATGACAGGTGAAAAAAGTCCAGAGCGATGGAATATGACAAAGAAAGCCATCCAGGGCGAAGGATAATGACAGGGAAACCAATCCAGGGCAATAGAATATGACGGGAAAACCCGTCCAGGGCGATTTAAAATGACAGAGAAACCCGTCCAGGGCAATGGAATATGACAAGAAAACTCGTCCAGAAGAATGGAAATGACAGGGAAACCCGTAGAGGGTGATGGAATATAATAGTGATATCCGTCCAGGGCGATTTAAAATGACTGGGAAATCCGTCCTGGTTAAAGCAAAATGACAGGAAGACAAGTCCAGGGAGTTAGAATAGGACAGGTAAACCCTTGAAAAACGATTGAAAATGACATGAAAACCAGTCCAAGGCGATGGAATATGACAGAGAAACCCGTCCAGATCATTGGAAAATGACAGAAAAACTCTTCCAGGATGATGGAATATGACAGGGAAACCCGTCAGGGCGATGCGATATGACAGGGAAACCCATTAAAGGCGACGGAATATGACAGGAAAACCAGGTTTAAATTGACGGAAATAACAGGGAAACCCATCCATAGCAGAGAAATATGACAGGGAAACCCGTCCAAGGAAGTGGAAAATGGCAGGGATATCCGTTCAGTGCGACTGAATATGACAGAGAAACCCGTCCAGGGTGATGGGTAATGACAGGGAAACCCGTCCAGGGTGATGGGTAATGACAGGGAAACCCGTCCGGGGTGATGGGTAATGACAGGGAAACCCGTCCGAGGGAAACCAGAGGGAAACCCGTCCAAATCGAAGGGAAACGACAAGAAAATCAGTCCAGGCAGACGGAAAATGACAGGGAAACCCGTCGTGGGTAAAAGAAAATGACAGGAAACAAGACCAGGGCGTTGGAATATGACAGGAAAACCTGTGAAGCACGAAGGAAAATGGGAGGGAAACTCGTCCATGGCGATGTAAAGTGACAAGGAAACCCCTGCATGGCGATGGAATATGACAGTGAAACCCATACAGGGAGAAGGAAAATGACAAGGAAACCAGAGCAGGGCGATTGAATACGACAGGTAAATCCATGCAGGGCGATGGAATATGAGAGGGAAAGCAGTCTGAGTTGGAGTATGACAGGGAAACCCGTCTACAGCGCAGGGAAATGACAGGGAAAGAAGTGCAGGGTGATAGAATATGGCACATAAACCAGGGCGATTGAAAATGAAAATGAAACCTACCCACAGCGATAGAATATGACAGGAAAACCAGTTCAGGGCGATGGAATGTGACAGGAAAACTCCTCCTGGGTGATGGAAAATGACAGGAAACCTGTCCAGGGTAATGCAATCTGTCATGTAAACCTCTTCAGGGGGCTGGAATATGAGAGGTAAACCCGTCCACGATGATTTAAAATACCAGGCGACCCGACAAGGACGATGATGTAAAACATTGCAATAAAATCACGTTTTAGCTATTTTTTATATATATATTTTTAATTCACAGATTTAAAAAAAAAAACATTTGAAAAGTTCATAAAATTCATTTTTTTTAACTGTATATTTAGACTTTTCAGAGTTAGATTTATTTCCCAAAATTATTCATTTTTTTAAGTAAAACTCGTCGCCTATTACACTTTTAATCTAAGTTTCATATAATTTACGATTTATCGGACTATTTCCTGTTTGCCACTAAAATTTAAATATTTAACTAAAAATCCATTATTTTAGAATAAAAAAAATATGTTAGATTTTATCATACTTTCATATGATTTTGTAAAAATCTGTAAAATATTAAAAATATATGTTGATAATATACGATTTTTCAAACTATTTTTTACCACTAAAATTAAAAAAAATTGAGTAAATTTTTTTCTTGCAGATTTTGACATTTGAGAGAAGTTTGAGGTATCGTCTGATATGCTTCAATTTTTGGGTAAAATATGACGATTATCTTAAGACGGGAATACTTCTTAACACCTGGGAGGTGTAACAATGGTGCTAGAATTACCCACAATATGTTAGGTAAAAGGACACAGTGTCAAATAATGTGACATTTTACTGTGGCAACGTTTCCCATGTTTATCATAAACCTCGGACCTATAAAACTAAAATTGACGATAATAAAACCAACCTCTTCAAGTATCACCACATTTGATTGTGTCCCTTCAGTGTCCGCCTTCAGTGTCCGCCTTCAGTGTCCGCCTTCAGTGTCCGCCTTCAGTGTCTGCCTTCAGTGTCCGCCTTCAGTGTCCGCCTTCAGGCTTTTGTAGCGTCACTCAGTTGGATTTTTCCTCAAATGTTTTTTTTTTTACTTCCCTTTCCTCCTCTCATTAGTTTTGCTAACTTCTGCTGTGCAGACCCATGAATGTTTAATGTTAATTATCTGCTCGAAACATGTCTGCTGGAGACAATAAACATTTCCCGGTTTGAATTTTGTTGGATTCTGATAAGTAGACGTAACCCTAATGCTAGCATTATTTCTGCTGCTGTTACTGACACTCACTGCTGAGGCCACCACTAGTGACACTCAGTGCTGAGGCCACCACTAGTGACACTCACTGCTGAGGCCACCACTAGTGACACTCACTGCTGAGGCCACCACTAGTGACACTGCTGAGGCCACCACTAGTGACACTCACTGCTGAGGCCACCACTAGTGACACTCACTGCTGAGGCCACCACTAGTGACACTCACTGCTGAGGCCACCACTAGTGACACTCACTGCTGAGGCCACCACTAGTGACACTCACTGCTGAGGCCACCACTAGTGACACTCACTGCTGAGGCCACCACTAGTGACACTCACTGCTGAGGCCACCACTAGTGACACTCACTGCTGAGGCCAACAGGACACTCACTTGAGGCACACAGTGACACCACTGCTGGGGCCACCACTAGTGACACTCACTGCTGAGGCCACCACTAGTGACACTCACTGCTGAGGCCACCACTAGTGACACTCACTGCTGAGGCCACCACTAGTGACACTCACTACTGAGGCCACCACTAGTGACACTCACTACTGAGGCCACCACTACTGACACTCAGTGCTGAGGCCACCACTAGTGACGCTCACTGCTGAGGCCACCACTAGTGACACTCACTACTGAGGCCACCACTAGTGACACTCACTACTGAGGCCACCACTACTGACACTCAGTGCTGAGGCCACCACTAGTGACACTCACTGCTGAGGCCACCACTAGTGACACTCACTGCTGAGGCCACCACTAGTGACACTCACTGCTGAGGCCACCACTAGTGACACTCACTGCTTGGGCCACCACTAGTGACACTCACTGCTGAGGCCACCACTAGTGACACTCACTGCTGAGGCCACCACTAGTGACACTCACTACTGAGGCCACCACTACTGACACTCAGTGCTGAGGCCACCACTAGTGACGCTCACTGCTGAGGCCACTACTAGTGACACTCAGTGCTGAGGCCACCACTAGTGACGCTCACTGCTGAGGCCACTACTAGTGACACTCAGTGCTGAGGCCACCACTAGTGACGCTCACTGCTGAGGCCACCACTAGTGACACTCACTGCTGAGGCCACCACTAGTGACACTCACTGCTGAGGCCACCACTAGTGACACTCACTGCTGAGGCCACCACTAGTGACACTCACTGCTGGGGCCACCACTAGTGACACTCACTGCTGAGGCCACCACTAGTGACACTCACTGCTGAGGCCACCACTAGTGACACTCACTGCTGAGGCCACCACTAGTGACACTCACTGCTGGGGCCACCACTAGTGACACTCACTGCTGAGGCCACCACTAGTGACACTCACTGCTGAGGCCACCACTAGTGACACTCACTACTGAGGCCACCACTAGTGACACTCACTACTGAGGCCACCACTACTGACACTCACTACTGAGGCCACCACTAGTGACACTCACTACTGAGGCCACCACTACTGACACTCAGTGCTGAGGCCACCACTAGTGACGCTCACTGCTGAGGCCACTACTAGTGACACTCAGTGCTGAGGCCACCACTAGTGACGCTCACTGCTGAGGCCACTACTAGTGACACTCAGTGCTGAGGCCACCACTAGTGACACTCAGTGCTGAGGCCACCACTAGTGACACTCAGTGCTGAGGCCACCACTAGTGACACTCAGTGCTGAGGCCACCACTAGTGACACTCAGTGCTGAGGCCACCACTAGTGACACTCATGCTGAGGCCACCACTAGTGACACTCATGCTGAGGCCACCACTAGTGACACTCACTGCTGAGGCCACCACTAGTGACACTCAGTGCTGAGGCCACCACTAGTGACACTCACTGCTGAGGCCACCACTAGTGACACTCAGTGCTGAGGCCACCACTAGTGACACTCACTGCTGAGGCCACCACTAGTGACACTCAGTGCTGAGGCCACCACTAGTGACACTCACTGCTGAGGCCACTACTAGTGACACTCAGTGCTGAGGCCACCACTAGTGACGCTCACTGCTGAGGCCACCACTAGTGACACTCACTGCTGAGGCCACCACTAGTGACACTCACTGCTGAGGCCACCACTAGTGACACTCACTGCTGAGGCCACCACTATGACACTCATGCTGAGGCCACACAGTGACACCAATGACACTGTCGCCGCCATTGCGATTCCGCTAATGCTCTCACCGTTGATGTCATCATTGCTAAACCACGGCCACTACATATTGCTGCTTTTATATGTGACGGATTAATCACTAACATGCTGGCCCTTCATAAGAAAGCATTCAGTGTAGCTGTAGTCCTGTCATGTTGACTTGCAGTTTGAGTGTCATTGCACGCATTGATAATCAAACTGCTCTTATATAAAACTCTCTATGCAGACTACTTCACTTGTATTTTATCTTTCTCATGCCCTTTCATTTCTACTAGAGCAATAAGTTCTTACTCAATAATCCACTTCAATGTGTCACAACATCTACAAGATGAAAGATAGTTTATTCTGTTCCTGCTCATTCAGGTTTCCACAAAGTAAATTACAGACTTCCTGTCATTTGTAATTCAGGTCCTCACAACTACTAATGAAGACTCAATCTTACATGCAATTAAATTATCACATCAATGACGACTTCATCTTCTCACAGTTTCATGCAGTAGTGAATAAATCTGCACAGCTAAATACTTACTTTCCCTTCTTGGTCTCTAGCTTTCACTTTTTTAAACAGACCATCACATCCTGAGGCTTTATTTCCCGTTTATGATTTACGTCATATTTCACTTGACAATCAGCTGCAACATTTACTCTCAAGCTCCTTATTATTCACTTCCTCCATACTTTATAATTCCATTCGTAACTCAAATCTTTCATTCCCAATACTTATAAGAATTTATGACACCATGCTAAAGTGTAACAAATATAATAATTGACGGAACGGAGGAAGATGTTTTTTAAGGAACTCGAGGGGTCCTACAGGAGATCCAGATCAGCAGAGTTGTCATGGCTGTTTGAGTTTGAGAGTCACAAGCCTCAGTAGTCTAATAAGTGGTGATTAAAGAAGACTGTCCTCGTAAAGGGCTGCGAAGATTAAGAAACTTACCACCGGTCACAACCACATAACACTTTTAGACAGGTACCCTGACAGTAGCATGAGGTATGTACCCATCCTTGGTATGTACCCATCCTTGGTATGTACCCATCCTTGGTATGTACCCATCCTTGGTATGTACCCATCCTTGGTATGTACCCATCCTTGGGTTTGCCCAGGAGGAGAAAGTTGTCACGAGCTGCCGGGGAGTCATCAGTAACAGTTGTCACGAGCTGCCGGGGAGTCATCAGTAACAGTTGTCACGAGCTGCCGGGGAGTCATCAGTAACAGTTGTCACGAGCTGCCGGGGAGTCATCAGTAACAGTTGTCAAGTGAGAGACGATCAAACACACGTCTTTCTGATCATATTCTTCTTCTTTACATAAATTCTTTATATTCAAGTCTTGCAACAAATTTAAGGTTGCCACTAAATTTCCTTCTGATGGAACCTGTGAAATATATTAATATGTTACATACGATGACAATGAGAAAAGTTACTAGTAATGAAAATGGTTATATTTTTATAATGCAAGTAAATAAAACAGCAGTAGTATGTTAAAGGCGAAATTTTTATCTGTCTTAATGGTTATTTAATTATGTATTATACTTCGAAAATTTTCGCAAGGCAAAATTATTATCATAATACCTTACTTTTTATGATTTTTTTTATAAATTGTGTAATTTAAATATTAAAAGGGTATTTAGGCTGTTCACTGGCCTCATGTAGTACATTTATGAAACATTACCCGCATATGATTTTTTTTTTTAAATTTGATCACATATACATTGTGGTTGATTTTTCTTACTATTCGTTTCACATTGATTTTATTTTCTTCATATTTCCCTTAACAAATCTCTAAGTATTTTAAAATAAGTTGATGAATTTTCCCATTACTGTTTAAACCACTACATTATTTAATTAATCTGTGTATTTATGAAGTGCTTGTGAGTTATTCTGAAGTGTAGATGTTCTGAAGTGTAGTTGTTCTGAAGTGTAGTTGTTCTGAAGTGTAGTTGTTCTGAAGTGTAGTTGTTCTGAAGTGTGGATGTTCTGAAGTGTAGTTGTTCTGAAGTGTAGATGTTCTGAAGTGTAGTTGTTCTGAAGTGTAGTTGTTCTGAAGTGTAGTTGTTCTGAAGTGTAGTTGTTCTGCAGTGTAGTTGTTCTGAAGTGTAGTTGTTCTGAAGTGTAGTTGTTCTGAAGTGTGGATGTTCTGAAGTGTAGTTGTTCTGAAGTGTAGATGTTCTGAAGTGTAGTTGTTCTGAAGTGTAGTTGTTCTGAAGTGTAGTTGTTCTGAAGTGTAGTTGTTCTGAAGTGTAGTTGTTCTGAAGTGTAGATGTTCTGAAGTGTAGTTGTTCTGAAGTGTAGTTGTTCTGAAGTGTAGTTGTTCTGAAGTGTAGTTGTTCTGAAGTGTAGATGTTCTGAAGTGTAGTTGTTCTGAAGTGTAGTTGTTCTGAAGTGTAGTTGTTCTGAAGTGTAGTTGTTCTGAAGTGTAGTTGTTCTGAAGTGTAGTTGTTCTGAAGTGTAGTTGTTCTGAAGTGTAGTTGTTCTGAAGTGTAGTTGTTCTGAAGTGTAGTTGTTCTGAAGTGTAGATGTTCTGAAGTGTAGTTGTTCTGAAGTGTAGTTGTTCTGAAGTGTAGTTGTTCTGAAGTGTAGTTGTTCTGAAGTGTAGATGTTCTGAAGTGTAGTTGTTCTGAAGTATAGTTGTTCTGAAGTGTAGTTGTTCTGAAGTGTAGATGTTCTGAAGTGTAGTTGTTCTGAAGTGTAGTTGTTCTGAAGTGTAGTTGTTCTGAAGTGTAGTTGTTCTGAAGTGTAGATGTTCTGAAGTGTAGTTGTTCTGAAGTGTAGTTGTTCTGAAGTGTAGTTGTTCTGAAGTGTAGGTGTTCTGAAGTGTAGTTGTTCTGAAGTGTAGTTGTTCTGAAGTGTAGTTGTTCTGAAGTGTAGTTGTTCTGAAGTGTAGTTGTTCTGAAGTGTAGATGTTCTGAAGTGTAGTTGTTCTGAAGTGTAGTTGTTCTGAAGTGTAGTTATTCTGAAGTGTAGATGTTCTGAAGTGTAGTTGTTCTGAAGTGTAGATGTTCTGAAGTGTAGTTGTTCTGAAGTGTAGTTGTTCTGAAGTGTAGTTGTTCTGAAGTGTAGTTGTTCTGAAGTGTAGTTGTTCTGAAGTGTAGTTGTTCTGAAGTGTAGTTGTTCTGAAGTGTAGTTGTTCTGAAGTGTAGTTGTTCTGAAGTGTAGTTGTTCAGAAGTGTAGTTGTTCTGAAGTGTAGTTGTTCTGAAGTGTAGATGTTCTGAAGTGTAGTTGTTCTGAAGTGTAGTTGTTCTGAAGTGTAGTTGTTCTGAAGTGTAGATGTGCTGAAGTGTAGTTGTTCTGAAGTGTAGATGTTCTGAAGTGTAGTTGTTCTGAAGTGTAGTTGTTCTGAAGTGTAGTTGTTCTGAAGTGTAGTTGTTCTGAAGTGTAGTTGTTCTGAAGTGTAGTTGTTCTGAAGTGTAGTTGTTCTGAAGTGTAGTTGTTCTGAAGTGTAGTTGTTCTGAAGTGTAGTTGTTCTGAAGTGTAGTTGTTCTGAAGTGTAGTTGTTCTGAAGTGTAGTTGTTCTGAAGTGTAGTTGTTCTGAAGTGTAGTTGTTCTGAAGTGTAGTTGTTCTGAAGTGTAGTTGTTCTGAAGTGTAGTTGTTCTGAAGTGTAGTTCATAAGTGTCAGCAAAAACTGGCTTCTTTTTAGATCCATTTAACAAAAGAAATAGAAAAGTTTCGTTAAAAATTCAATTAAGATCCAAAGTATTGTTAGTGTACAGCACTACAGCAGAGTGTTAGTGTACAGCACTACAACAGAGTGTTAGTGTACAGCACTACAGCAGAGTGTTAGTGTACAGCACTACAGCAGTGTTAGTGTACAGCACTACAGCAGAGTGTTAGTGTACAGCACTACAGCAGTGTTAGTGTACAGCACTACAGCAGTGTTAGTGTACAGCACTACAGCAGAGTGTTAGTGTACAGCACTACAGCAGAGTGTTAGTGTACATAACTACAGCAGAGTGTTAGTTTACAGCACTACAGCAGAGTGTTAGTGTACAGCACTACAGCAGAGTGTTAGTGTACAGCACTACAGCAGTGTTAGTGTACAGCACTACAGCAGAGTGTTAGTGTACAGCACTACAGCAGAGTGTTAGTGTACAGAACTACAGCAGAGTGTTAGTGTACAGCACTACAGCAGTGTTAGTGTACAGCACTACAGCAGTGTTAGTGTACAGCACTACAGCAGTGTTAGTGTACAGCACTACAGCAGTGTTAGTGTACAGCACTACAGCAGAGTGTTAGTGTACAGAACTACAGCAGAGTGTTAGTTTACAGCACTACAGCAGAGTGTTAGTGTACAGCACTACAGCAGAGTGTTAGTGTACAGCACTACAGCAGTGTTAGTGTACAGCACTACAGCAGTGTTAGTGTACAGCACTACAGCAGTGTGAGTGTACAGCACTACAGCAGTGTGAGTGTACAGCACTACAGCAGTGTTAGTGTACAGCACTACAGCAGAGTGTTAGTGTACAGAACTACAGCAGAGTGTTAGTTTACAGCACTACAGCAGAGTGTTAGTTTACAGCACTACAGCAGAGTGTTTGTAAACAGCCTACCCTGAGGCTGTTTCAAACTGCGCGGCACTATGGTGCTGCCCTCTATAGGCCTATCAAGGTCGGGCTGGTCAGCCATGCTTCTCTCTCACTAACACGGCCTACCTCACTGAAGCAGCATCTCCTCCTACGAACTGGCTCCCGGTCCCCTCGCACTCTGTCCCCGTGTACACCTACACCTTGCCATTAATAAACTGAGTCTAGTCATCGGCCGTATCTCCGCTCCTTCGTAGGCCTAGCCGGATTCTACCGCACTTTCATAGCCGGTTTCTCCACCTTAGCTGCACCCTTGACGCAGCTCCTTAAGAAGGATGTTCCCTTTGAGTGGACGTGTGACCAAGAAAGAGCTTTCGTCACACTTAAAAATAGGTTAACATCAGCCCCAGTCCTTAGGTTCCCTGATTTCACCAAAGCGTTCACCTTGACGACAGATGCCAGCAAAGTTGGCATCGGTGCAGTCTTGTCGCAGGAATCTAATGGTAAGCAACAGCCAATAGCTTATGCTAGCCGTGTTCTTACCAAAGCTGAAGTCAATTACTCTGTGACAGAGCTAGAAGCCTTAGCCATCGTCTGGGCTTTGAACCACTTCAGAGACATTATTTACCAGTATCCTATCAAGATTTACACGGATCATCTGCCGTTATTATCCCTTTTTGCAAACAAGAATCTCTCTGGGAAACATGCTCGGTGGTCTCTCACCTTTAACGACTACAATCCCGAAATCTGCTATGTACCGGGTAAGCAAAATGTCGTGGCCGACGCCTTGTCGAGGCATATAGCCTTTGTCAGTGCAGACAACTCGTTCTCCGTCGAGGACCTAGAGAGCCCAACGGCAGGACCCGGTGTGGTCACCAGTCCTTCGATTCCTAACCAAGGAGGACGTTGGCCCGCGAGTCAAGTCGCCCGTTCCGCTGACAGACTTAGTGGTCAATCAAGGAGTACTGTGTCGTGAGCTCGACTAGTGGACCCCGGCAGAACCGTACACCAACTGGTGATACCGGAGTCCCTGGTGCCACGACTCTCAAGTTGATCCACGATGTCCCAGGCGCAGCGCACCCGGAAGGACCGCAGCATCAAACAGGCTAGAATGAAATATTTCTGGCCTAAGATGGCAGCGGAAATTGCCAAGTATGTACACCAGTGTGTCGTTTGCTTACAACACAAGGGTACTGTCACGGGTCCCAATCCCATTCTGAAGTATCCATTACAAAGGAGCCTGGGAGAGAACTTCTGTCGACCTGTTGACGAATTTCTCGACCTCGGAGAAGGGTAATAAACACCTGCTTGTAATGGTAGATAACTTGACGCGGTACTGCGAGTTAGTACCCATCCCTGACAAAACGGCCGAGACAGTCGCAAATGCTTTCCGTGAGCGTATCGTTCTCCGTCATACCTGCCCACGTGTTCTCCTGTCAGACAATGGGTCGGAGTTCATAAATGCCACAATGAAGGACCTTTGTTCCAGGTTTGACATTCACCAAGCACCAGTAGCTCCACGTCACCCGGCGAGTAATGGTCTTGCTGAACGTACAAACCGCAAAGTTCTGGAGGTGCTCAGAGTAACCGTTAATCCGAGTTGTACTACATGGGATGACGCTATTCCAGATGTTCAGTGTACATTGAACTCTTCCCTCAACAGCTCGATTGGCAGACACCCCATTTTGCCTTGTACGGCTATGATAAGCGTTTACCGTACGAAATCCTGTTTGCTCCGCCTAGCCCAATCTATGACGCCGATAACACCGGTATAGTTAAGATGCGGACCACACAGCTTGTTTTCCAGCGAGTACGTGAGAACCTAATAAAAGCCACAGATAGGTTCACGTCTGATCGCAACGCCCACGCTAAGGAAAGTAAGGTGGAACCAGGTTGCAAAGTTATGTTGCTCAACCCAACACAGACCCCTGGTATGCATAAACTTGTCCCCAAGTTTGTCGGACCCTACCGTGTCCTACGACAGCTCCGCGGCAATAAGTTCGAGGTGAGGGAGATAGCTACCGGAACTATCAGAGAAGCTCACCTTGACCACATGAAGTATATTGATCATTGCAAGCTGAAGCAGAGCTGGAATCGCGGGCATTGCAAAGCCACAATCAGACTCAACCTAGTGACAACCCGTCTAGTTCTTCACCCGCTATCCCTACGACAGATGACAGTCCTGTAAGGCTCCATACTTATGGCCTGAGACCCCGGACAGCAGTACATTTCTGTGACATTGACATACCTACTGACTTGTCCGACTCCTACGCTAGCTACGCTAATTGTTTGCTTGAGAAATGGGGATTAATGCGCACACATTGTATAGTTAGTAAATAATGGAGTCAGGGTGGACAACACCATGTAAATACGTAAAATTTATTCTTAGAGGGTACCCGTAGTATAATGAATTCCATGGAAATAATGTTATTGTGAGTATGTGCACCCAGTGTGTCTTGTAAAGCCTGTATAAAGGCAAGGGCAATATCGCCTTTTTGAGTTAAATGTCACACCTTAGGAAATGCTACTGTCAGTCATTGTTTGCAGATGTGAGGATGCTACAGCGCTCATGGATGTGCAGTCAAGTTGACGTCTGGCCCTGTGGACAACCTGTATATAGAAGACTCTAGTTCCTGTGTCAGCGTTGGCTTGTTCTGTCTTCTGTCCAGCTGTGCGGGCAGGCCGATTTTCTTCCCCGACTCACGTAGGGGAGGTTTTTCGGCCTGCACCGGCAATTTCCTATTGTAAATGTCAGGTGACCGAACCAGTTTCCCTGGGTAACCTTGCTTGCTTGTTTACACCTTCGTGCCCGCCAGTATTGTCGTGTCGAGACGACACGCGGTAGGTGGCCGAGCGGATGTAAACAGCCTACCCTGAGGCTGTTTCAAACTGCGCGGCACTATGGTGCTGCCCTCTATAGGCCTATCAAGGTCGGGCTGGTCAGCCATGCTTCTCTCTCACTAACACGGCCTACCTCACTGAAGCAGCATCTCCTCCTACGAACTGGCTCCCGGTCCCCTCGCACTCTGTCCCCGTGTACACCTACACCTTGCCATTAATAAACTGAGTCTAGTCATCGGCCGTATCTCTGCACCTTCGCTACCATTCTACTGCCCAAGTAAGCAAGCTAAGAAGATAGACTTAACATGTTAGTGTACAGCACTACAGCAGAGTGTTAGTGTAAAGCACTACAGCAGAGTGTTAGTGTACAGCACTACAGCAGAGTGTTAGTGTACAGCACTACAGCAGTGTTAGTGTACAGCACTACAGCAGAGTGTTAGTTTACAGCACTACAGCAGAGTGTTAGTGTACAGCACTACAGCAGAGTGTTAGTGTACAGCACTACAGCAGAGTGTTAGTGTACAGCACTACAGCAGAGTGTTAGTGTACAGCACTACAGCAGAGTGTTAGTGTACAGCACTACAGCAGAGTGTTAGTGTACAGCACTACAGCAGAGGGTTAGTGTACAGCACTACAGCAATTTAGTGTACAGCACTACAGCAGAGTGTTAGTGTACAGAACTACAGCAGAGTATGAGTGTACAGCACTACAGCAGAGTGTTAGTGTACAGCACTACAGCAGAGTGTTAGTGTACAGCACTACAGCAGTGTTAGTGTACAGCACTCAGCGAGTGTTAGTGTAAAGCACTACAGCAGAGTGTTAGTGTACAGGACTCAGCAGAGTGTTAGTGTACAGCACTACAGCAGAGTGTTAGTGTACAGCACTACAGCAGAGTGTTAGTGTACAGAACTACACCAGAGTATGCGTGTACAGCACTACACCAGAGTGTTAGTGTACAGCACTACAGCAGAGTGTTAGTGTACAGCACTACAGCAGAGTGTTAGTGTACAGAACTACAGCAGAGTATGAGTGAACAGCACTACACCAGAGTGTTAGTGTACAGCACTACAGCAGAGTGTTAGTGTACAACACTACAGCAGAGTGTTAGTGTACAGTACTACAGCAGAGTGTTAGGTGTACAGAACTACAGCAGAGTATGAGTGTACAGCACTACAGCAGAGTGTTAGTGTACAGCACTACAGCAGAGTGTTAGTGTGACATCACTACAGCAGAGTGTTAGTGTACAGCACTACAGCAGAGTGTTAGTGTACAGAACTACAGCAGAGTGTTAGTGTACAGAACTACAGCAGAGTATGAGTGTACAGCACTACAGCAGAGTGTTAGTGTAAGAACTACAGCAGAGTATGAGTGTACAGCACTACAGCAGAGTGTTAGTGTACAGAACTAGATATTAACCCCCAAGAAGAGAGTATTCTTTGATATTAATCCCAAGGAGGAGAGTATTCTTTGATATTAGCCACCAGGAAGAAGTATTCTCTGATATTAACCCCAGGAGGAGAGTATTCTTTGATATTAATCCCCAGGAGGAGAGTATTCTTTGATATTAATCCCCAGGAGGAGAGTATTCTTTGATATTACCCCCAGGAGGAGAGTATTCTTTGATATTAATCCCCAGGAGGAGAGTATTCTTTGATATTAACCCCCAGGAGGAGAGTATTCTTTGATATTAACCCCCAGGGTAAAGTTAAGTTAAAAACACGTAGTAGAGGAGCGACTAGGTTTGTTATTAATCCCACTAGGAGGATGACGACAGATACAACTGTATGAATCAAACTTAAAAATTAAACTAAATTAAAGTTCTTAAATATTCCATGAAGACAATGTCATATTAGAGTTGAGGACAGTTGAGGGAGAGCCTTCTGCTATTCTAATTTTGCTTCAGCTCTCGAGACTGAAGTAAAGGTACTTGGAATGAGGTTATACATTATAGTAACTCCTAAACAGTAAAGTAAAATAATAAGCACTTAATATGTAAAAAATAGAATAAAAATGTTTTAGATGGTTGTATAAGAAAGTCACATAACTAACTGGTGTCCTGTTAAACATCATCCAACACATCATCTGTTATCAATAAACTATGCTTAGTAAGATCTGCGTGCGAAATGCTAAATGTTAAATTTATGGGCGTGCCCGGTATAAGGTTAACCATTTACCATTTAATGCATTAGTAAGAAAAAATAAACTAAATTATAATAACAAGGTTAGGTTAGGTAAGGTTCGTCAGACAAGTGTTTCCTGACGCGGGTCTTAGTCAGATGTTGACACGCCATTGGAGCTTTTGGTCATCTGAACGAGGCCTTACGCTGGCTTACCGGTCTACCCCTTTAAAATTATGGTCATATTTATAACCATTTCTTATAATAACAATACTTATAAAGTTTTCGAAGAGGTGACTATGAGGCAGAAATGAAGGAGTTAATGCGTGACGTAACACACGTACGGTTGAGAACACTGAGTCAACACCAGTGTGACGCAGACATTTCACGCGGTTTTAATTAATTTGTAATGTTTAGGATTTCATAGGATTTTGGGAATTTATAATAGTTAATGTAACGGTAACCACTTTGGCAATCACCACTCTGGCACTCACAACTCTGGCACTCAACAGTCTGGCACTCAACAGTCTGGCACTCACAACTCTGGCACTCACCACTCTGGCACTCACCACCCTGGCACTCACCACTCTGGTACTCACCACTCTGGTACTCATCACCCTGACACTCACCACCCTGAGAGGTTGACGCCCCAGCGGCCCGGTCCCAAGACCAGGCCTCCTAGTGGATAGCCTGATCAACCAAGCTATAAGTACCCGTCGCCCGCACTTCAATGTATGCACCACAGCCCGGCTGATCAGGAACATGCTTGAGGAACATGTCAAGTCCCTCGTGAAGACAAACATACTTAAAATCATCGATAATATGAACAGCAACAAAAGCTGTTATTGTTTTTATTCTCGTGTGCTGTTGTATACTGCATTCAATGGTGCTGTTGTATACTGCATTCAATGGTGCTGTTGTATACTGCATTCAGTGGTGCTGTTGTATACTGCATTCAATGGAGACAAAAATAACAGCTCCAGTTTTGCTGTATGAAACTCACTACCCTGAAACTCACCACTCTGGCACTCACTACACTGGCACTCACCACCCTGACACTCACGACTCTGGTACTCACCACCCTGACACTCAACACCCTGACACTCACGACTCTGATACTCACCACCCTGACACTCACGACTCTGATACTCACCACCCTGACACTCACCACCCTGACACTCACGACTCTGGTACTCACCACCCTGACACTCACCACCCTGACACTCACGACTCTGATACTCACCACCCTGACACTCACCACCCTGACACTCACCACCCTGACACTCACCACCCTGACACTCACCACCCTGACACTCACCACCCTGACACTCACGATTCTTGTACTCACCACCCTGACACTCACGACTCTGGTAATCACCACCCTGACACTCACCACCCTGACACTCACCACCTGACACTCACCACTCTGACACTCACCACCCTGACACTCACCACCCTGACACTCACCACCCTGACACTCACGACTCTGGTACTCACCACCCTGACACTCACCACCCTGACACTCAAGACTCTGATACTCACCACCCTGACACTCACCACCCTGACACTCACCACCCTGACACTCACCACCCTGACACTCCGACCCTGACACTCACCACCCTGACACTCACGATTCTGCTACTCACTACCCTAACACCACCCATAACGTGGTTTGTCACATTAAGTTATTAATATATCACACTAAATTATCCAGGGTGTCAAACTAAGTTATCCGGGTGTCACACTAAGTTATCCGGGTATCACACTAAGTTATCCGGGTATCACACTAAGTTATCCGGGTGTCACACTATGTTATCCGGGGGTCATACTAAGTTATCC
>WNWK01038853.1:0-17727 GCA_009830355.1 Cherax destructor
TAAGAGAATATGTTCAAGTTGTTGAAGTATTGAAGATGTAAGGAAGAATTTTGTTGTATAAACTGTAGTCTTATTAGTTTGGGGCAAAATCACATTTAAAAATTGTTGTAGGTGATTATCGCATAGCATAATGCAGAGGAGGGAACAGAGTAAACTCAGAGAGGAGGTGTTGAGTAATAACACCTAGGGATGACATGTTTATCCCTTGGGTGTATATATTTAGTTGTGAAAATAATAATACTGTATGTTAAAGGGTCAATAGCATAGGAGAGGAAAAGAAGGGCATAATGTACAGTAAGAAAATATAAAGATTCATGTGTTAGATCTCAGTCCTACGGACCAATTTGTATGTAATATTGATAATGTAGGCTGGAATTGTTGTTGTTTACATAAATGTATTGATATCATGGCTTACAGACACTATAATTTTTATGCTCTGTATATATATATATATATATATATATATATATATATATATATATATATATATATATATATTGTGTGTGTGTGTGTGTGTGTTTGTGTGTGTGTGTGTTTTAAATAAAATAAAAAAAAATCAGTATTTTAGAGGATATGGAAAATTATAGGAAACATTCATTTCATTTATAATTTTAAACACTAACAACACCAATGTTTAGGTAAGGAAGAATATTTATATCAGTGGCTAATGTGGGACATATTAGAGCGGTGGTCACTAATTTCGGTAGATACAATATGTACCTTTTGTATTGGACAATTATTTTTATGTACCAACCAGCTCTGTCCCTTAAACCATGATGCAGTCTTCACACATTGATCATATGTGAAGCCTCGTGACAAGAAATCAGCTGGATTCTCCTCTCCAGGTATACGGCTAAAGATTAATACATGTTGACCTAAACTTTTATATTTTTCTTGCATTTGATTAATTACACACACAATTTTACTATTATTATTTCGAATACATTGGAAGGATGCTTCATTACTTCTCTAATATTTATCTCCTGCAATTTATCTCTTATGTAATTAGTTAATTTCACAGCTATGCAAATGGCTAATTCCAATTGAGGTAATGTACGTTCATTAATGGGAAACACCTTTGCCTTTGACATTACAAGAGAAATGGAGTTATTACTTTGAATATATGCGACCGTTCCTTACTCCAAATTTGAAGCATCACAGAAAATTTGTAACGCATTATCACCTACTTGACTTGCTACATTACATGGAAATTCTAACATTGATGCTCTTACATAATCTCCCATTAATTCTTCAAAATTGTCTTTATAAATTCCATAGTGCTCTATGAAAAGCACTTTTAAATGTCCATGCTTCTTTTATTAACAGTTTCCCTCTTATTGTAAGGGGTGATACTAATCTTACACTAGGATTAGTATCACCCCTTATAATCCACTAGGATTAGTATCACCCCTTATAATCCATTAGGATTAGTATCACCCCTTATAATCCACTAGGATTCCTAGTGGATCGAAGTATTTGGAAATCTTAGCAAGGAAGGTTCTCTTTGTCACTTTAATAGGCATACCATAATCGTTAAGTTTTAACAATAGTAAATCTCTTTCGGTATCCCATGTTACTACACCAAGTAACATCTCCAGGGTATTTCTTACTTATGTCATTTAATTTGGATGGATTGCTATTCCATTCTATCAAAGGCATGTTTGCACTCTGCATTGCCTTATTAGCTTCCAAATATGTCCTCATTAGTTCCTCTCTTCAGTTGACATCACACCTAGGATATTGTCCACATAAAACTATATACTCATTGATTCACTCAATGGACTTCCCGAACGTTTGAGGTGAGCATTTATGGTCGCCTGAAGTAGAAACTGACTAGAGGTAGCGCCAAATTGTACGCTCCTAAAGCGTAAGGGTTTTACAAGGTAAAGTGCGTCATTGGGATTTTTAGGCCACAAGAAATGGGTATAATCCCGATCTGCCTCCTGCAAATCCACTCTTAGCCCTTTCACTGTCGAGACCCCTACTCACAAACTTGCTCTCGGTGTCGAAGAATTTAAATAAAAAAATGAAATGATAGATAATCTTTTCCCGATGGTAATGACACCAAAATTACGAAATTTGATGGAAAACTTACGAAATTACGTGAAGTTAGCGGTCTTGGCGATGTTTACGCATCAGCGATTTCGCCGACTTTGAGCCCTATTTTCGGATAATTTCATTGTTCCAGTAGACCACACTCATAGCTATATCGCTAGAAAAACATTTGTTCCATCGATTGAGTACAAGAAACCGCTCATTTACCGATTTCAACTACCCAAAAAAGTGATCAGAAATTTATTTGGTCAATTTCATACAATTCGAGTAATGCCAATTTCAAAAGAGTCCAGAATTAACAATACAAACATTCCTAGCACCATAACATTTTCTCTGTTCATTAGTCACGTCACCAGCCCCTCTCATATTACGCTTGCTTTACATTTTGAATTTTTATTCACACAAAAAATAGAAGATTTACTGTTATGCAGACTACTACATTATGTAAAAATGGTATAAATAATATAATTTGTGAAAGCATACTAGACCCACCAGTTGACACGTATTGGACACGTGACGTGATTTGTTTACTCTTGAACATTGGCAAAAATCGAACATTTCCTCTATTGTGAGCTCAATTTCAAGGTACAATGATTTTGTAAACAATTCAAAATCATCTTGAATTCTGTAACATATCTTCCATTCTATCAAATGAGATCAAGAAAACGAGAATACAACCATAAATACCATACTAACATACACAGCAAAGTCAGTGTATTAAACAAAAAACACGGTGTGATTTGTTTTTTCTCATGCACTGCATGATGCAGGATTTTTTTTATACTGCGCACACTGACCACTGAGACCATTCTCTCATATGTAGGCCTACCAGCTTTCTCCCTCAAGATTTGAAGCCATTAGAATTTTGGCGTAATATTACGGGACCGACAGTGAAAGGGTTAGTAAAGCTTTACTTATATCAGTCGTAAATTCATAATTCTTTACCCTGAAGTTTAGTAGGATGTCTCCTATTTTTTTGTCAACGAAGGACCTATCAATGAACAGTCACTCAGGCTTGGTGAATTTGATTCACACAAATCTTCAGTGCTATTACTTAACTGCATTAGAAACTTATGCTTTACTTTGCTCCATTCTTTTCATGTGCATTGGCGTCCTAGGGCGTGTGGATATGATATACAAAGGTGAGGTTCACGCTTAGAACCTATAATGCAGGCAAGTGCAACTTTGTTACCAGGTAGAATGTAATGGAAATAAATGGTATAAAATACCGACACAATGGAAAAATAAACATGTAAGCAGTATAATATGATCCTTTATTGACAACGTTTCGCCCACGCAGTGGGCTTTATCGAGTCACAAACAGATACTCATGTATCTTTTATCCAGGTAGATCTGTTTGTGACTCGATAAAGCCCACTGCGTGGGCGAAACGTTGTCAATAAAGGATCACATTATACTGCTTATGTGTTTATTTTTCCAGGTAGAATGTAATATGTTGTAATGTAGTTTAAGACAATTCTTGAAAGTTTATATCACGTCTAGTGTTATTCACAGCACTTCATGAATTATTAATATCATGAATAGTATCCAGGACAGTGTAGCCATGCTCCTTGAACACATCATCAGTGTTCATTAATACACCTAGGCTCTGTCATCCCTTGAAAACCTCCTCAATTACCCCAGTTAGTGTTTATAGCTAATACAACTACTACTAATAATAATAACAAAAATAATAATATTATTTATTGACAAAAATATTTTCATCATCATCATTATTATAACCATATACTTTTATCATTTTCGTCATAAGAAAAGTGCTATGCCTGTAGGGATTTTACTGGGCGTTGGTAATGGGCAGCAATCAGATGTGATGCATGGAAGTGAAGGGCACGCTCAATTTCCTATATCAAAAGCCCCTCATCCAGAGGAAGAAAACATGTTGAGAGAGAGAGAGAGAGAGAGAGAGAGAGAGAGAGAGAGAGAGAGAGAGAGAGAGAGAGAGAGATAGATAGATAGATAGATAGATAGATAGATAGATATGACTATACTCTTTGTGTTTCTGGACACGCCTCCTGTGGGTGATAGCCAGTCACCTACGCCTGAGTAAAATTAAACTCGTGACGATGGCCAGTAAAATGAGAGAATGGCGCTCAGGTCTTCCATAAATGAGATGACGGTTGCTGCCTTGACTCATTCTGCTGCTTCTCAGTCACTTGGCACTGCTTGATCACCGCTCATCCTCTGGTAATCTCTGAGATCATCTACACAATCACAAACATAAATTAATTAGGGTAAAGTTTACAATAAATATTACTGTATTATATAATTTCTTTAGAGTTTCTTATTTATTTTATTGGTGACAAATGATGATGCTATTCACTTAGAAGGCATTTATATTAAAAAATTTTTAAAAAAAGCAAGAAACAGTTGATAAATATTTTAGAAAGTGTTGCCTTATAAAGAAACACTTCATTTATCTAAATATGGAGTAATATTATCATATTACGTGACGGGGCCACGGAAAACCTCTTCAGTATACTCTCCAGTATACTCTCCAGGAATACTCTCCAGTATACTCTCCAGGAATACTCTCCAGTATACTCTCCAGGAATACTCTCCAGCATACTCTCCAGGAATACTCTCCAGGAGGCCTGGTCACAGACCGGGCCGCGGGGGCGTTGACTCCTGGAATTCTCTCCAGGTAGACTCCAGGTAGTATACTCTCCAGGAATACATTCCAATAATACTCTCCAGTATACTCTCCAGGAATACTCTCCAGTATACTCTCCAGAAATACTCTGCAGTATACTCTCCAGTATACTCTCCAGGAATACTCTCCAGTATACTCTCCAGGAATACTCTCCAGTATACTCTCCAGGATTACTCTCTAGCATACTCTCCAGGAATACTCCCCAGTATACTATCCAGGAATACTCTCCAGTATACTCTCCAGGAATACTCTCCAGTATACTCTCCAGGAATACTCTCCAGTATACTCTCCAGGAATACTCTCCAGTATACTCTCCAGGAATACTCTCCAGTTTCTCTCCAGGTATACTCTCCAGGTATATTCTCCAGGTACACTCATCAGGTACACTAATCAGGTACATTCTCCATGTATACTCTCCAGTATACTCTCTAGTATACTCTCCAGTATACTATCCAGGTATACTTTCCAGTATACTCTCCAGTATACTCTCCAGGTATACTCTCCAGGTATACTCTCCAGGTATACTCTCCAGGTATACTCTCCAGGTATAGTATCCAGTATACTCTCCAGGTATACTCCAGTATACTCTCAAGGTATACTCTCCAGGTATACTCTCCAGTATACTCTCCAGGTATACTCTCCAGTATACTCTCCAGGTATACTCTCCAGTAGACTCTAGGTATACTCTCCAGGTATACTCTCCAGGTATACTCTCCAGTATACTCTCCAGGTATACTCTCCAGGTATACTCTCCACGTATACTCTCCACGTATACTCTCCAGGTATACTCTCTAGTATACTCTCTAGGTATACTCTCCAATATACTCTCCAGGTATACTCTCCAGGTATACTCTCCAGGTATACTCTCCAGGTATACTCTGCAGTATACTCTCCAGTATACTCTCCAGTATACTCTCCAGTATACTCTCCAGTAGACTCTCCAGGTATACTCTCCAGGTATACTCTCCAGTAGACTATCCAGGTATACTCTCCAGGTATACTATCCAGGTATACTCTCCAGTATACTCTCCAGGTATACTCTCCAGGTATACTCTCCAGGTATACCATCTGAAAGAATGATACATTTAAAAACCATGTTTCACATATGGTTTTTATTGGGTAGCATTGAAAATGGGTTGGGCAAATATTTTTGTAATTGATTTTGTGTTTGAGAACCCTGCATTATGTTCCTATATGATGAATAGAACCCTGCATTATGTTCTTACATGATGTATAGAACCCTGCATTATGTTCTTACATGATGAATAGAACCCTGCATTATGTTCTTACATGATGTATAGAACCCTGCATTATGTCCTTACATGATGTATAGAACCCTGCATTATGTTCTTACATGATGTATAGACCCCTGCATTATGTTCTTACATGATGTATAGAACCCTGCATTATGTTCTTACATGATGTATAGAACCCTGCATTATGTTCTTACATGATGTATAGAACCCTGCATTATGTTCTTACATGATGAATAGAACCCTGCATTATGTTCTTACATGATGAATAGAACCCTGCATTATGTTCTTACATGATGTATAGAACCCTGCATTATGATCTTACATGATGTGTAGAACCCTGCATTATGTTCTTACATGATGTATAGAACCCTGTATTATGTTCTTACATGATGTATAGAACCCTGCATTATGTTCTTACATGATGTATAGAACCCTGCATTATGTTTTACATAATGTATAGAACCCTGCATTATGTTCTTACATGATGTATAGAACCCTGCAATATGTTCTTACATGTATAGAACCCTGCATTATGTTCTTACATGATGTATAGAACCCTGCATTATGATCTTACATGATGCATAGAACCCTGCATTATATTCTTACATGATGAATAGAACCCTGCATTATGTTCTTACATGATGAATAGAACCCTCCAATTTGTTCTTACATGATGTATAGACCCCTGCATTATGTTCTTACATAATGAATAGAACCCTGCATTATGTTCTTACATGATGAATAGAACCCTGCATTATGTTCTTACATGATGTATAGAACCCTGCATTATGTTCTTACATGATGTATAGAACCCTGCATTATGTTCTTACATGATGTATAGAACCCTGCATTATGTTCTTACATGATGAATAGAACCCTGCTTTATGTTCTTACATGATGAATAGAACCCTGCATTATGTTCTTACATGTATAGAACCCTGCATTATGTTCTTACATGATGAATAGAACCCTGCATTATGTTCTTACATGATGTATAGAACCCTGCATTATGTTCTTACATGATGAATAGAACCCTGCATTATGTTCTTACATGATGAATAGCACCCTGCATTATGTTCTTACATGATGAATAGAACCCTGCATTATGTTCTTGCATGTATAGAACCCTGCATTATGTTCTTACATGATGTATAGAACCCTGCATTATGTTCTTACATGATGTATAGAACCCTGCATTATGTTCTTATATGATGTATAGAACCTTGCATTATGTTCTTACATGATGTATAGAACCCTGCATTATGTTTTTACGTGATGTATAGAACCCTGCATTATGTTCTTGCATGATCTATATGAAGTTAATCTTCACAAGTTCATTCAGTGAGTACAGGAGAAAATAAGTAACGATTAATTTGACTACAATGATCATTCTGACCCCAATTGTTTAATAAAATGTAATAAATCTCCCTTATAAATATTGTAAAATATTTTTTAATCATAAGAAGCAGTTCACTCACTGTTTTCATCCAATTTATTCTAAATTGCTGCAATTTAATCCATTTTCAGTCAGCTCTTAAAAACCTTTTCCAAAAAACTCTTTTGATTTGCGATAATTTACTTGTGTTCGTGATTAATTTCTATGAGCAACACATTAAACTAATTACCTTAGCTAATTTAAAATAATGCTCAGGTGAGAATAAATTTAGTTAGACTTCATTACTAACAAGCTAGATGAATATCGCTTCTCATTTGTTCTCCAAATTAGCGTTCATTTGTTGATTGTTTGACGTAGTTTCATATTGTTTCTGGTGAATCTCAGCATTACAGTCATTTTCATATAATTTCACCTTCCACTGGCTCTAACTCCATCCCAAGATAATCCACTTATGAAAATTAAAAGTGTTTATTGCAGCCAACAATTTAACTCCTGAAGATTAAATATTTTAATTGTAATTAGTCTGGAAGAGGAATACGTATATATATATATATATATATATATATATATATATATATATATATATATATATATATATATATATATATATATATATATATATATATATATATATGTCGTGCCGATTAGGTAAAACTTGCGATTTTGGCTTAAATAGCAACGCTCATCTTGCCATATAAGACAAGTGAAAATTTGTGTATGCAATAATTTCGCCAAAATCATTCTGAACATAACGAAAATATATATTTCATTGTGTTTGTTTATTATTAAATTAATGTTAACGTATCTAAAATATATTTAGTTGGGTTAGGCTAAATTAAATTGCGCTTGTTGTAATAAGGTTAGGTAGGTTTTCAAAGTTTCTCTTGGTACAAAATTATAAATTCTTACATTAACATAAATGAAAAAATATGTCTTTAAACGTATAAGAGAAAATTTTAGAAATGACTTAATTTTAGATGAGTTCTTGCTAATTGACCAGTTTTACCTAATCGGCACATAATATATATATATATATATATATATATATATATATATATATATATATATATATATATATATATATATATATATATATATATATGACCTAGTAGCTGGTCGCTACTAGGTCACTCCCTGCTCCTACGTGATCTTTATCATACCTCTTCTTAAAGCTATGTATGGATAATGTCTCCACCACCTCCCTTTCCAAGCTGTTCAATTTCCTACCAACTCTGTGACTGAAAAATACATCCTAACTCCCCTGTGACTCATCTGAGTCTTCAACTTCCAATTGTGACCCCTTGTTGGTGCGTCACATCTCTGAAACATCCTGTCCCTGTCCACCTTGTAGATTCCTCTCAGAATTTTATGTTGTCATGTCCCCCCTGTCCTCCAGTGTCATCAGGTCAATTTCCCTTAACCTCTCCTCGTAGGACATGCCCCTTAACTCCGGGATTAGTCTCGTTGCAAACCTTTGCACTTTCTGTAATTTCTTGACGTGCTTGGCCGAGTGTTTGTTCCAAACTGGTGCTACATACTCCAATATAGGCCTGACATACAGGGTGTACAGAGTACTGAACGACTCCTTACAGAGATGTCGGAATGTTATTCTTAGGTTTGCTAGTCGCCTGTATGCCGCAGCAGTTATTTGGTAGATGTGCGCCTCAGAAGATGTGTTCGGTGTTGTATTCTCACCAAGATCCTTTTCCTTGAGTGAAGTTTGTAACCAATGGCCACATAGACTGTATTCTGTCTAAGGTCCAGATCCCTTTGTAGTCCTGCCTGGCCCTTCTCCGATTGAATTCTCATCATTAATTTGACATCGTCTGCAAACAGAAACACTTCTGAGTCTATTCCTTTTGTCATGTCATTCACATATACCAGAAACAGCACTACTCTGACACCTCGTCGCATACCATGACTCGCTGCTGCCTTCTTGTCAGTTATTCTCTGATCTGTTACAGAGCCTTCCCTGTTATAGTTGCATGGTCCTCCAGCTTTTGCACTAATGTCTTGTCAAAAACTGTGTCAAAAGCCTTCTTGCAGTCCAAAAAAAACGCAGTCTAAACACCCGTCTCTCGTCTCGTACTTCTGTTACCATGTCATAAAACTCCAGTAGGTTTGTGACAGGATTTCCTTCCTTGAAACCGTGCTGATTATCGTGTAAAGCTTGTTCCTTTCTATCTGCCCCACCACTCTCCTCCTGATAATCTTCTCCATGACTTTGCATGTGTTAGTTACTATTTTGTCCTAGGCACATGTCGATTAGACACTAGGCCTGTTGTATATATATGTGTGTTTGTGTGTGTGTGTAAGGAAACACTTCAAAATGTTTCGGCCTCGCCGGGAATTGAACACGGGCCCTCCGTGCGTGAAGCGAGAGCTTTACCAACCATGCCATCGGGGCGTGTGTGTGTATGTGTGTGTGTGTGTACTCACCTAGTTGTACTCACCTAGTTGTGGTTGCAAGGGTCGAGTCATAGCTCCTGGCCCTGCCTCTTCACTGGCCGGTACTGGGTCCCTCTCCCTGCGCCATGTGCTTTATCATACCTCTTCTTAAAGCTATGAATGGAACCTGCCTCCACTACATCGCTTCCCAAACTATTCCACTTCCCGACCACTCTGTGACTGAAGAAACACTTCCTAACATCCCTGTAATTCATCTGAGTCTTCAACTTCCAACCTTGTCCCCTTGTTGCTGTGTCCCATCTCTGGAACATTCTGTCTTTGCCCGCCTTGTCAATTCCTTTCAGTATTTTTATATGTCGTTATGATGTCCCCCCTATCTCCTATCCTCCAATGTTGTCAGGTCGATTTCTCTTAACCTCTCCTCGTAGGACATACCCTTAGCTCCGGGACTAGTCTTGTTGCAATCCTTTGCACTTTCTTTACGTGCTTGGTTAGGTGTGGGTTCCAAACTGGTGCTGCATACTCCAATATGGGCCTAACGTACACAGTGTACAGGGTCCTGAACGATTCTTTAATAAGATGTCGGAACGCTGTTCTTAGGATTGCTAGACGCCCATATGCTGCCGCAGTTATTTGGTTGATGTGCGCTCAGGAGATGTGCCTGGTGTTATACTCACCCCAAGATCTTTTTTCTTGACTGAGGTTTGTAGTCTCTGTCCCCCTAGACTGTACTCCGTCTGCGGTCTTCTTTGCCCTTCCCCAATCTTCATGACTTTGCACTTGGTGGGGTTGAAGTCTAGGAGCCAATTGCTGGACCAGGCTTGCAGCCTGTCCAGATCCCTTTGTAGTTTTGCCTGGTCCTCGTCCGATTGAATTCTTCTCATCAACTTCACATCATCTGCAAACAGGGACACTTTGGAGTCTATTCCTTCCGTCATGTCGTTCACAAATACCAGAAAGAGCACCGGTTCTAGGACTGACCCCTTTGGAACCCCACTCATCACCGGCGCCCACTCTGACACCTCGCCACGTACCATGACTCGCTGCTGTCTTCCTGACAGGTATTCCCTGATCCATTGAAGTGCCTTCCCTATTATCCCTGCCTGGTCCTCCAGCTTCTGCACTAATCTCTTGTGTGGAACTGTGTCAAACGCCTTCTTACAGTCCAAGAATATCAATCTACCCATCCCTCTCTCTCCTGTCTTACTGCTATCACCCTGTCATAGAACTCCAGTAGGTTTGTGACACAGAATTTCTCCTCCCTGAAACCGTGTTGACCATCGTTGATAAGCTCATTCCTTTCTAGGTGCTCCTTTCTGGGAGTGTATGTGTGTGCGTGTGTGTATGTGTGTGTATGTGTGTATGTGTGTGTGTATGTGTGTATGTGTGTGTACTCACCTAGTTGTACTCACCTAGTTGTGGTTGCAGGGGTCGAGTCACAGCTCCTGACCCTGCCTCTTCACTGGCCGCTACTGGGTCACTCTCCCTGCGCCATGAGCTTTATCATACCTCTTCTTAAAGCTATGTATGGAACCTGCCTACACTACATCGCTTCCCAAACTATTCCACTTCCCGACCACTCTGTGACTGAAGAAATACTTCCTAACATCTCTGTGATTCATCTGAGTCTTCAACTTCCAACTGTGTCCCCTTGTTGCTGTGTCCCATCTCTGGAACATTCTGTCTTTGTCCACCTTGTCAATTCCTCTCAGTATCTTATATGTCGTTATCATGTCCCGCCCTATCTCTCCTGTCCTCCAGTGTCGTCTGGTCGATTTCCCTTAACCTCTCCTCGTAGGACATACCCCTTAGCTCCGGGACTAGTCTTGTTGCAAACCTTTGCACTTTCTCTAGCTTATTTACGTGCGTGGCTAGGTGTGGGTTCCAAACTGGTGCTGCATACTCCAGTATGGGCCTAACGTACACAGTGTACAGGGTCCTGAACGATTCTTTATTAAGATATCGGAATGCTGTTCTTATGTTTGCCAGGCGCCCATATGCTGCAGCAGTTATTTGGTTGATGTGCGCCTCAGGAGATGTGCCTGGTGTTATACTCACCCCAAGATCTTTTTTCTTGATTGAGGTTTGTAGTCTCCGGCCCCCTAGACTGTACTCCGTCTGCAGTCTTCTTTGCCCTTCCCCAATCTTCATGACTTTGCAATTGATGAGGTTGAACTCCAGGAGCCAGTTGCTGGACCAGGTCTGAAGCCTGTCCAGATCCCTTTGTAGTTCTGCCTGGTCCGTATTCGATTGAATTCTTTTCATCAACTTCAAATCATCTGCATACTATACATGTCAGTGACACTGGTCTGTAGTTTAATGCTTCGTGTCTGTCTCATTTTTTTTTTAAATTGGGACTACATTTGCTGTCTTCCATACCTCAGGTAGTTGTCCTGTTTCGATAGATGTGTTGAAGATTGTTGTTAGAGCACCTCTGCTCCCTCTCTCAGTACCCTTGGAGAGATGTTATCCGACCCCATCGCTTTTGAGGTATCTAGCTCGCTTAGCACCCTCTTCACTTCTTCCTCGGTTGTGTTTATTGTGTTCAATACTTGGTGTACCCCACCTCTGTCTGTCTGGAGTCCCTTCTGTCTCCTCTGTGAACACTTCTTTGAATCTCGTGTTGAGCTCCTCACATACTTCACGGTCATTTGTGTGAACTTCCCTTTTTCCTTCCTCAGCCTGATTACCTGGTCTTTGACTGTTGTTTTCCTCCTGATGTGGCTGTACAACAGCTTTGGATCAGATTTGGCTTTCACTGCTATGTCATTTTCGTATTGTCGTTGGGCCTCCTTTCTTACCTGCGCATATTCATTTCTGGCTCTACGACTGCTCTCCTTATTCTCCTGGGTCCTTTGCCTTCTATATTTCTTCCATTCTCTAGCACATTTAGTTTTTGCCTCTCTACACCTTTGGGTGAACCAAGGGCTCATCCTGGCTTTCTCGTTATTTCTGTTATGCTTGGGTACAAACCTCTCCTCAGCTTCTTTGCATATTGTTGTCACATATTCCTTCATCTCGTTTACTGACTTCCCTGCCAGTTCTCTGTCCCCTGAGCCCCATATAGGAAATTCTTCATGCCTGTGTAGTCCACTCTCTAGTAGTTTGGCTTTGTTCGTCCTGCCCTTTCTGCTTCCCTCTCCACTTGTAACTCTACTATGTATTCGAAGCTCATAACCACATGGTCAATGGCCCCGAGGAATCTTTCATATATGATGTCCTCAATGTCCGCACTACTCAAGGTGAATACTAAGTCCACTCTTGCTGATTCATCCTCGCCTCTCTCTCTGGTGGTGTCCCTTACGTGTTGGTTGTGCATAAGGTTTTCCAGTACCACCTCCATCATTTTAGCCCTCCATGTGGCTCCAGGTTCTCCCAGTCGATTTCCTTGTGATTGAAGTCACCCACAATAAGCAGCTTTGCCCTGCACCCAAGAGCCCTTCTGGCCACTTCAGCCAGTGGGTCAACCATCGCTTTATTACTCTCATAATACTCTTGCCTTGGCCTCCTGCTGTTCTGTGGTGGGTTGTACATCACTGCAATTACCACCTTGGGACCTCCAGACTGAAGTGTTCCTATTATGTAGTCTCTTGCTTCCCTGTCTCCTCTCTCCAGCTCATCAAAATCCCATTGGTTTTTGATGAGCAGTGACACTCCTCCCCCTCTGTTCCCTCTGTTTTTCCTCAGGATCTGATATCCCGTTGGAAAGATGGAATCTGTTATGATTCCTGTGAGCTTGGTTTCTGTGAGAGCTATCATGTCCGGTGATGCCTCTTTGACTCTTTTGTGCCACTCCCACTTATTCGTTATTCCATCCACGTTGGTGTATCATACTTTCAGTTTCCTCTCCAATACTGTGTTTGGGGGTCTGTGGGGGGTGGGATATCTGGTAGTATGCTTTGGGATTCTACAGTGTAGTGTGGGGTGGGGGCTGTAAGTGTGAATTATGGGTTGTGTTAGGGTTGTGTGTTTGGTTGTGGGGTTTCTGGGGGTGATTCTGTGTGTGTTTGCACTTGCTGCTCTGCCCTTCTCAGGTTGTCCTCTGCTGACTCTGTCCGTGTCTCTCATCCTAGCCCCTTTCGTTTCTGTGTTCTCTCCCTCAGCTCCTGTCTTTCTGTTTTTGTTCTGTCACAGTCTTGGAACACCCTCTTGTATGTTGGTGATTCCTTCAGCCTTGGTTTCACTTGCAGGATCCTGTTCCTCACTATTTCTCTCTTGAAGATCAGTTTGACTGGTTGATTTCTCCCATTCAAGCACTCCCCTGTTCTCTGAAAATTTGCAGTCTGTCATGTCCTCCTCACCTATTTCTTTGATGGTGTTTTTAATCTCTCGTTTTTCTTCCTGCCGTCTTTCATTGTGTGTCCTCTCCTCGCTCTCCTGAAGCCCGTGAATTAACACTGACTTCTCCCTCTCCTCCCATTGCCTTTCACTCCGTGCCTCTGGGTTCCATTTGTACATGACCATTGTAATTTCCCGTAATTCTTGGTGGTATGATCATGCCCTGAATGAGACCTGTCCCCTTCTTCCCCTTCCCCTTCTGCTATCCCTACTCCTAGCAGCTCTCCCTCTTCATTCCTCAGCCCTGCTTGGAGGACTGATAGGGCCTCAGTGTAAGTCCTGTCTCCTTTCTTACTGTTGGGATAATAGTTCAGTAGGATTGTACTTGCTTTAGATGTCATGTCTCCTCTGGGCAATAGCCCTGTAACTCACTTCAGCCTATTGTCCTCGTATTCTAGGGCCCGTATCCTGGCTCGTGCAGCTTCAGTTTGTGACTCCCATTTCTTCATCTCCATCTCCATCCTCTTCTCCATTTTCGCTGAAAGCTTCCCTAGTTTGCTCTCCCACTTTTGTTCCACCCTTTTACATTGCTCTTTCATCCATTCTTCCTTACCAGGACAATCTTCCTCTGATCCCCTGAGCCTTATAATTTCCCTCCGAGCCACCATTTTTTTTTGCGTGTGGGAGTTTTAAGGGGGAGAGAGAGGGGGTCAGGGATGGGATGAAGAAAGTAGGAGGCTAGAGAAAACAGAGGAAGAGGAGGAGGGAGAGGAAGAGGAAGGGTGAGAAATGTGAGATGGAGGGGCATGGAGATGATGGGAGGGGATAAAGAGGGTGGAAAGAGGCTAGAGGAGAGGAAGGGTGGAATGATGGGAGGGAGGAAGGAAGCAGATGGAAAATGGGGAGATGGGAGGAGGGAGGAGGGAGGGGGAGGGAGTGAAAGGGGGATAGAGGGAGAGAAAGGGAGAGGGAGGGAGGAAGGGGGAAGAGGGAGAAAGGGGGAGAAGGGAAGAGGGAGGGAAGAGAGATGGGAAGGGAGGGAGGGGGCAGAGAGAGTAATGGGGTGAAGAAAGAGTGGGAAGGGGGTTAGAAAGAGAGGAAGGGGGGAGGGAGAGAGGAAGGAGAAGAGAGAGGAATGGGGGAGAGAAATGGGAAGAGAGAGGGAGGGAACAGGGAGTGATGGGGTGGAGAAAGGGTGGGAAAGGGGCTAGAGGGAAAGGAAGGGGGAGAGGAGGGAGGGAAGAAGGAAAGGAGATGGGAATGGAGGAGAGATGGGAAGAGAGAGAGAGAGGACTAAATATATTTTAGATACGTTAACATTAATTTAATAATAAACAAACACAATGTAATATATTTTTTTCGTTATGTTCAGAATGATTTTGGCGAAATTATTGCATACACAAATTTTCACTTGTCGTATATGGCAAGGTGAGCGTTGCTATTTAAGCAAAAATCGCAAGTTTTACCTAATCGGCAGTTAGTTAGTTAGTTCAGACTCTCAGGTAAGGACCCACTAGGGGCGAGGGGGAAGTGGGGACAGAAGAAGAATAGCCGGTGAGAGGAAGAGCTTAAGTAGAAGAGAAAGAGTCAGGACTAAACCCAACAGTCTAACTACTTCTTATATATTCCTAATCGGCAGAACTTGCGATTTTGGATTAAATAGCAACGCTCTTCTTGCCATATAAGACAAGCGAAAATTTGTGTATGCAAAAATTTCGCGAAAATTATTCTTAACCTAACGAAAAAAAAATATTTAATTGTGTTTGTTTATTATTAAATTATTGTTAACGTATCTAAACTATATTTAGTTGGGTTAGGCTAAATTAAATTGCGCTTGTTGTAATAAGGTTAGGTAGGTTTTCAGTTTCTCTTGGTACAAAATTATAAATTTTTACATTAACATAAATGAAAAAAATATATCTTTAAACGTATAAGAGAAATTTTTAGAAAGGATTTAATTTTAAATGAGTTCTTGCTAATTGACCAGTTTTACCTAATCGGCACGAATATATATATATATATATATATATATATATATATATATATATATATATTATATATATATATATATATATATGTCGTGACGATTAGGTAAAACTTGCGATTTTGGCTTAAATAGCAACGCTCACCTTGCCATATAAGACAAGTAAAAGTTTGTGTATGCAATAATTTCGCCAAAATCATTCTGAACATAACGGAAAAAATATATTTCATTGTGTTTGTTTATTATAAAATTAATGCTAACGTATCTAAAATATATTTAGTTGGGTTAGGCTAAATTAAATTGCGCTTGTTGTAATAAGGTTAGGTAGGTTTTCAAAGTTTCTCTTGGTACAAAGGTATAAATTCTTACATTAACATAAATGAAAAAATATATCGTTAAACATATAAGAGAAAATTTTAGAAAGGAGTTAATTTTAGATGAGTTCTTGCTAATTGACCAGTTTTACCTAATCGGCACGACATATATATATATATATATATATATATATATATATATATATATATATATATATATATATATATATATATATATATATATATATATATATACTATATACATATATATATATCACGTAAGGAAAGTAGTTTGTTAGATTATGTATTGGTGGATAAAAGGTTGATGGGTAGGTTTCAGGATGTACATGTTTATAGAGGGGCAACGGATATATCGGATCATTATTTAGTTGTAGCCACAGTTAGAGTAAAAGGTAGATGGGACAATAAGAAAATGGCAACAGCAAGTAAGAGAGGTAAAAGTGTATAAACTAAGGGAGGAGGAAGTTAGGGTGATATAAGCAACTATTGGCAAAAAGGTGTGCTAGTGCATGTATGAGTAGGGGGTTGAAGAGAGTTGGGATGGTTTTAAAAATGCAGTATTAGAATGTGGGGCAGAAGTTTGTGGCTATAGGAGGGTGGGTGCAGGAGGAAAGAGGAGTGAGTGGTGGAATGAAGAAGTAAATGGTGGGATAGAAGAGAAAAAGGTAGCTTATGAGAGGTTTTTACAAAACAGAAGTGTTAATAGAAGAGCAGAGTATATGGAGAGTAAAAGAAAGGTGAAGAGAGTGGTGAGAGAGTGCAAAGAAGACAGATGAAACAATGGAGAGGCTCTGTCAAGGAATTTTGCTGAAAACAAGAAAATTTTTGGAGTGAGATAAACAAGGTAAGAAAGCCTAGGGAACAAATGGATTTCTCAGTTAAAAACAGAGTAGGGGAGTTAGTAGATGGGGAGATGGAGGTATTGGGTAGATGGCGGGAATATTTTGAGGAATTTTTAAATGTTGATGAAAAAAGGGAGGCGGTAATTTCATGTACTGGCCAGGGAGGTACAACATCGTTTAGGAGTGAAGAAGAGCAGGATGTGAGTGTGGGGGAGGTGCTTGAGGCATTAAATAGAATGAAAGGGGTAAAGCAGCTGGAACTGACGGGATCATGACATAAATGTTAAAAGAAGGGGGATATAGTGTTGGGTGGTTGGGATTTTTTTTTAATAAAATGAAAAGGGGAAGGGGACCTAGGGGTTGGCAGAAGCATGTATAGTTCCTTTATATAAAAGGGAAAAAAAGGTTTTAAAATTATAGGGGGAAAAAGTTTACTGATATACCAGGTAAAATGTTTGGAGGGGTTTTTATTGAAAAAATTGAAATTAAGACAGAGAGTAG
>WNWK01038854.1:0-17727 GCA_009830355.1 Cherax destructor
GACCCCCAGAAGTGTTTAAAGTGAAATATACGACTGAACCGGTGTGTTATTACGTCGAAGTCGTAATTTGTGTAATAACTGAGAATTCCTAAATCGTGTGAGCTATGCGTTGTTTCTGGACGACCTCTTGCTGTTTCTGGACGACCTCTAGTTATTTATGGACGACCTCTCGCTGTCAATATAGCTGAATCATTATAAAAATTATTATTATAATTATTATTATTATTATTACGGATTTAGCTCTTCGCTACCATCATAAAGTTAATTACTATACATAACATACCCCCAGTACTATACATAACATACCCCAGTACTATACATAACATACCCCCAGTACTATACATAACATACCCGCAGAACTATACATAACATACACCCAGGACTATACATAACATACCCCCAGTACTATACATAACATACCCCAGTACTATACATAACATACCCCCTGTACTATACATAACATACCCCAGTACTATACATAACATACCCCCTGTACTATACATAACATACCCCCAGTACTATACATAACATACCCCAGTACTATACATAACATACCCCAGTACTATACATAACATACCCCAGTACTATACATAACATACCCCAGTACTATACATAACATACCCCCTGTACTATACATAGCATACCCCCAGAACTATACATAACATACCCCCAGTACTATACATAACATACCCCAGTACTATACATAACATACCCCCTGTACTATACATAGCATACCCCCCAGAACTATACATAACATACCACCAGAACTATACATAACATACCCCCAGTACTATGCATAACATACCCCCTGTACTATACATAGCATACCCCCAGGACTATACATAACATACCCCCTGTACTATACATAGCATACCCCCAGGACTATACATAACATACCCCCTGTACTATACATAGCATACCCCCAGGACTATACATAACATACCCTCACACAGTATTACATCTCCACTCGTCAATATTAATATTCCATCAATCAATATTTGACATTCACTTTAGTAATGTGTAAGACTGAATGTTTTCCAGCAGAATATTTGGTGAATATCATTCTGACATTTCATGACATTCTGTTTGGAGCCATATTTGCCCTGCTATCGAACCGGTGTATTTGTGTATAAGTGTATTTATATACATGGTACAGCTGTATGTGTGGTGGCCCTTTATGGTGTTTGCTGCTCAGGTCCCCATATAGTTGTGTCGTTTAACGTGATTGACAAGTAATGTCTGACGTGTGTGTGTGTGTGTGTGTGTGTGTGTGTGTGTGTGTGTGTGTGTGTGTGTTCTGTGTGATTCATTAATGTCTTCATAGTATATATATATATATATATATATATATATATATATATATATATATATATATATATATATATATATATATATATATATATATATATATATATATATATATATATATATATGACATTAATGAATCACACACACAGAACACACACACACACACACACACACGTCAGACATATTGACGTATTAAGCTTAAACGTAAACACTGAAGCATTTAAAGAAAGTTCCTCACTCAGTATCAAGCTTCGTCAGATACAGGTCCTCAGCTAAGTCAATTTTTCTTAATAATCTTCAAGAGACACCGTGTGTCTGGACGCTTGGGGATGAGGGGGGGGGGGACAAAAACTTTGCCTCGTGAAAAAATAGCTGACGTTTCGAAAATTAGAGTGAAACGTTGCAGCTGTCTCTGGGCCAAGAGACTGGCCCAGGTACCAGTGCTCGTCCCAGACTAAGTGAGTTATGTCAATACATACAGTGTGGTCCATCTGTATTGCGACCCCAGAATTTGGCCCCAATGTATATATCTGTTTATATGTGATTGATGTATATTTCCATTTTCTATAATTTTATATTGCTGATATTCTCGATAATAGCTAAATCGTTAATATCTTACTTTAAATTATTATTGGACTTATATTTGACTTAGCTTTTATTTGAGTAGGATGTAACATTATAAATTGTGCTCATGTTTGTAGTAGCTGCCTTGGAGTTGGCAAACTACCGATTATGACACTAGGCTTGTTATACTGCCGGCGTCTAGTTGCTGGGAGGAAGTCACGTGATTCCACCTGAGGTGGGTGGCTGCTGCGCCTTCCTCGAGAGCACTACGCAGCTGGACATCGTTGAGACAACACCTCTCTCCAGTCTCTGCTTGTTTTCTCGCCATTTAGACTCTGTGTGGTAAAGTATGTATTCAGTGGTGAGACGAAACATACTTCTCAGGACTCTCTGTAACTCTGTTCACAGAGGATAGACTAGACAGTGATTTTCGACGTTTTTCTGGGTTGTGTGTCACATTGACATTCTGAGACAACTCAGGTCTCTAGCTACAGCTCCTGACCTAATTCGATAAGGCATCTGTGCACCGTCACAGTTTGGGATTGTTTATGCTGAACCTAGCTTCAGTAGAAAGGGAGTTTTGTGACTGTTTTGGAGGATCTATTGATGGTCCCCAGTTAGGGTCGATTTTCTATCGCCTGGTTCCTGACGCTGTGTTGCTGTTGCCTGTTATATTGCTTTTCTGCGAATTGGTCATTTTACTGGACAATCAAGCTGTTCTGATTGTCAGTTTGTTAGAGAAGCTAGCTTATGAGAAAGTTCAGTCGGACACTGGTTGAGTCGAGTCTTAAGAGTTACCTGGAGATCACTCATACACGTATATTCTTATTTGCATATATATGTATTATTGTACTTACTGACATTAGATGTCTATTACTAATAGATATCGTGTCATTTTGTAACTGTGTGACTGGAGAGGACACTGTACTGAGCTGATGTGGCAGTGGAAGATGAGAGAGAAAGAGAGAAAGAGAGAGAGAGAGAAGTGTAAGGCGTCATCTCTCGTTCAAGAGATAAGAGTCAGCGACCCATCTCTCCCCTAAGTCCCTACTTGACCTTTGACCCCAGTGAGAAAGTGATGTAAGAGAGAGAGAGAGAGAGAGAGACAAAGTCAGGAGTTGGAGGAGTGAGGTAGGGGGCTGGGAGTACCTGGGCAAGACAGCAAGGAACTACGTATCTACCTCTATCCAAAGTGTTCGAGGCAGGAACAGAAAAGCAGAAGTCTCACTCCCCACCCTCCACTCCCTTTTGACACTGCCGGCATGAAAATCACTGTGGGAGTGGTAGAACTATTCCCACAATGGTTATACAAGTGGCTCTACCAGAGGATCTACCAGTGGTTCTTCCAGGGGTTCTACCAGTGGTTATTCCAGGGACTCTACCAGTGGTTCTTTCAGTGGTTCTACCAGTGGTTCTTCCAGTGGTTCTACCAGGGGTTCTTCCAGGGGACATACCAGTGGTTCTACCAGGGGATCTACCAGTAGTTCTTCCAGGGGTTCTACCAGTGGTTCTACTTTTAGTTACGACTACCTCTACCTTCACAGCTCACAGCTCCACCTGTCAGCTCACAGCTCCACCTGTCACAGCTCACAGCTCCACCTGTCACAGCTCACAGCTCCACCTGTCACAGCTCACAGCTCCACCTGTCACAGCTCACAGCTCCACCTGTCACAGCTCACAGCTCCACCTGTCACAGCTCAAGCCCACCTGTCACAGCTCACAGCTCCACCTGTCACAGCTCACAGCTCCACCTGTCACAGCTCACAGCTCCACCTGTCACAGCTCACAGCTCCACCTGTCACAGCTCACAGCTCCACCTGTCACAGCTCACAGCTCCACCTGTCACAGCTCACAGCTCCACCTGTCACAGCTCACAGCTCCACCTGTCACAGCTCACACTTCCACCTGTCACTGCCTTCCATCTTTTTCACAATTTCAATTTTTCCTTCTTTTTCCCGTCAGGGGTTCGTCTCAAGATTTAATATCCATAATTAAGCTCCTTAATGACCCCTTCAAGCAATTATTCGAGAGGGAATTAGAGAATGGCTTCGAAATTAGCGTAATTTACTGGCCTAAGCTCTGGCGGGGCACCCGCCCCCCCAGCCCCCCATTGATTTTCCCCCCTTCCCAAGTTCCTCATGATAATTAAGGTTCAGTGATTAAATAATTTAATAATTTTAATAATTCATTTAAATAATAAAAACAATTAATGCAAAATAATTTTATGTATATTTTTTTATAATCTGATATTTATTATGTGTTTTTTTCCTTGAGTGACATAATTATTAATTTTAATTTTATTATTCATTGTCTTTATTACATATTATTATTATTTGTTTTATAATTATTATTATATTATTATTGTTATTATATATTATTATTTATAGTATTTATATATATAATTATTATTTATTGTCATATTATTATTGCTGAGATGACAACATTACAATTGCTTCTAAGGGTCGTAGATTTCAATCAAATAATACATTAAAATCCCCCATTAGCATCCAATCACACCAATAACACTCCCCTCCTTAACACCAGACACCATTAACACTCCCCTCCTTAACACCAGACACCATTAACACTCCCCTCCTTAACACCAGACACCATTAAGGCTCTTGATCCTTTGAATTGGAGCTACACCCTTTCCTCGAATCAGGCTGCCTCACAGTTCCCTCCCTAATAAACGTGTTCACCCTAGTTGAAGTTTACCCGCAGGTTAGGTCAGGTCAGGTTAGGTCAGGTCAGGTTAGGTCAGGTTAGGTCAGGTCAGGTCAGGTTAGGTAAGGTTCGTCAGGAAACAGGACAAGTGTTTCCTGACGCGGGTCTTAGTCAGATGATGACTCGGCGTTGGAGCTTTTGGTCATCTGACCGAGGCCTTCCGCTGGCTTACCCCTCCACCCCTTTAAAAATTATGTTTATAAATATTTATAATCGTTACCCAAAGAATGTCTCTGGATAATTCACCATATATTTCGAACTTAGAGCTTGACAAAGTTCTGTGGAGAGCTTCATAAAGCTTAGATTAAAGCGTAACTCAAAGCATTGTTAATGTGGGTTTTAGAATTTTAGAATATACTTCAGTATCAGAGAACTTCCACGTATTTGCTAGGAAGGACAGGACAAAAATCAGTCTTTGAGAATATAAAAAAAAAATATCCACAATACCGTGGCTGGTACAATTCCAAAATAACTCAAGACTTAGAATGGTAGGATAGACAGGAGTCCAACTTTTGCATACCTGTCCTAAGCTGTCTGGGAATTAGCGTGGGGTGATACCAAGCACATGGCTCACTGCAGTGTTTTAGAATCTCAGGTTGAAGTGTTGAAGAAGGAGGTTCTACCTCTTCAGGAGGAAAATAGGAGGCTGAAGCTTCGCCTAGATGGGTGTGGGAGTGAGTGTGAGATGGTTGGTGCTGGTGAGGAGGAAATGGTTACCAACAGTGAGAGTGGCAGCCGCTTTAAATGGCAAGTGGTTCACAATTCAGGAAGAAGGAAGATAAAGAAGGTTAAGAGAGAAGATGTGAAGGTAGGAAATCGATTCTCTGTTCTCCAGGACGAGTGTACTTCAGTGGTTAGCGAGTGGCGAGTGGTACCCAGTAATGGGAGGAGCATCAAAATAAGGAAAGTTAAGAGAGAAGATTTGAAGGTAGGAAATAGCTTCTCTGTTATTCAGGATGAGTGTACTCCAGTGGGCAGTGAAGGTAAAGGTACTACTTCCCCTGCTAATAGAGGTAAGAGAATTCTTGTGGTAGGTGACTCACAGGTAAGATATATGGACCGTGCTTTCTGTAATAGAAATAGGGAGGTGAGGGAGAGGGTGTGCTTCCCTGGAGCTGGTGTTGGTGACATAGTCAACAGGTTGGATAATATCATGTCAGGTAACGGGAACAAGCCCATTATCTGTCTCAGTGCTGGTGGAAATGATATTGGGAAGGGTAGGAGAGAAGAGCTGCTGGATAAGTACAGGTCAGCTATAGAGCTAATCAAGTCTAAGGGAGGGGTCCCAATTATATGTAGCATCTTGCCTAGAAGGAGAGTGGGAAATGAATGGTTGTCTAGGGCAATTGGTGTAAATTGCTGGCTAGACAGATACTGCAAGGAACTTGCAGTCCCATTCATTGACAACTGGGACAACTTTTATGGCAAACATGATATGTATGCAAGGGATGGGGTACATCTCTCTGGGACAGGGGTGGAAGCACTTGCCAACTCGATTGAGAGGGCCATTGCTGACATGCCTAGGATTTTAAACTGATAGAGGATAGAGGTATGGGTGTATGTGGAAACAGTCAGTTTGCAACACTAGGGCTGAAAACAGTAAATTTATAAAGAAATTCATCATAAATTTACAAATAAAGACAATGGATCAGGTCAGCAAACAAAGGGAGACAGTAGAGGGAAACAAGAGACTAGCTCCCTTAAGGTTTACTATACTAATAGCAGGAGTGTAAGAAATAAGATAGATGAGTTAAGATTAATTGCAAGTGCAGGAAACATAGATATTATTGCTATAACAGAGACCTGGCTCAATCTGAAAGATAGAGAGTTGCCTTCTGAATGTCACATACAAGGCTATAAATTATTCCACACTGATAGGGTCAACAGGAAGGGTGGTGGAGTAGCGATGTATGTCAGAGACAATTTAAACTGTTGTGTTAGACAAGATATAAAATTAGAAGCGTCAGCCACTGAATCTGTTTGGTTACAGCTTCTTGAAGGCCGTGTAAAACTTATTTTGGGTGTGATTTACAGGCCCCCAAATCTTGATAGGGAATGCAGTAAACTTCTATGGGATGAAATTCGTAAGGCATCTACACATGAAAATGTTGTGCTGATGGGAGATTTCAACTTTAGACAAATTGACTGGAGCAATTTGACAGGAAATTTAGAGTCAAGTGACTTTCTTGATACGATTCAGGATTGTTTTTGAAACAGTTGGTGACAGAACCAACTAGAGGAAATAACCTGCTAGACTTGGTTCTTGCCAGCAGGGAATCGCTAATTAATAATCTTGAGGTTAATGATGAGCTTGGGGAAAGTGATCACAAATCACTCAGTTTTAATATATCATGGAATTACCCTAATAATGACAATCAAGTCTCTGTCCCTGACTTCCGCCTGGCTGATTTCATAGGACTGAAAAATTACCTGGGTGGGCTGAACTGGAATGACCTGACAGTGGGTCAGGTAGGTGGTGATTGCCAATATGACGTTTTCCAGAGAATAGTTCTAGCTGCTCAGACAACTTATGTTCCTATTAGGGAAATCAGATCAAACAAAAATGATCCTAAATGGATGAACAATAGATTAAAACATCTCATTGGTCAAAAGAGAGGCATATATAGGCGAATCAAAAGAGGAGAGGGGCAATTAAGTAATCAATATATTCAGTTAAAGAGAGAAATAAAAAAGGGAATAAGAAAAGCAAAAAGAGACTATGAGGTTAAAGTTGCAAGAGAATCGAAAACTAACCCAAAAGGATTTTTTCAGGTATACAGAAGTAAGATTAGGGACAAGATAGGCCCACTCAAAAGTTACTCAGGTCAGCTCACTGTCAGTGATAAGGAAATGTGTAGAATTTTTAACACTTACTTCCTCTCAGTTTTTACACAGGAAGATAATAGCGATATTCCAGAAATAATAAATTATGTAGACCAGGACGATAGTAAACTATGCACGATCAGGGTCACAAGTGACATGGTCCTTAGACAAATAGATAAATTAAAACCTAACAAATCCCCAGGCCCTGATGAACTGTATGCAAGGGTTCTAAAGGAATGTAAAGAGGAGCTTAGAAAACCTATGGCTAATCTTTTCAACATATCACTGCAAACTGGCATGGTGCCAGATAAGTGGAAAATTGCAAATGTAATACCTATTTTCAAAGCAGGAGACAGGTCCTTAGCTTCGAACTATAGACCAATAAGCCTAACCTCAATAGTGGGAAAATTTATGGAATCAATAATTGCCGAGGCAATTCGCAGCCATCTTGAAAAGCATAAATTAATCAACGAATCTCAGCACGGTTTTACAAAAGGGCGTTCCTGCCTTACAAATTTAATAACTTTTTCACTAAGGTATTTGAGGAGGTAGATCATGGTAATGAATATGATATTGTGTATATGGACTTCAGTAAGGCTTTTGATAGAGTCCCACATCAGAGACTATTGAGGAAAATTAAGGCACACGGAATAGGAGGAGAAATTTTTCCTGGATAGAGGCATGGTTGACAAATAGGCAGCAGAGAGTTTGCATAAATGGGGAGAAATCAGAGTGGGGAAGCGTCACAAGTGGTGTTCCACAGGGGTCAGTATTGGGCCCCTTGTTGTTCACAATCTACATAAACGACATAGATGAGGGAATAAATAGCGACATAAGCAAGTTTGCCGATGACACCAAAATAGGCCGTCCAATTCATTCAAATGAGGACATTGGAGCACTCCAGGAAGATTTGAATAGACTGATGCAGTGGTCGGAGAAGTGGCAAATGCAGTTTAATATAGATAAATGCAAAGTTCTAAATATTGGACAGGACAATAACCATGCCACATATAAACTAAATAATGTAGATCTTAATACTACTGATTGCGAAAAGGATTTAGGAGTTCTGGTTAGCAGTAATCTAAAACCAAGACAGCAGTGCATAAGTGTTCGCAATAAAGCAAACAGAATCCTTGGCTTCATATCAAGAAGCATAAATAATAGGAGTCCTCAGGTTGTTCTTCAACTCTATATCTCCTTGGTTAGGCCTCATCTAGATTATGCTGCACAGTTTTGGTCACCGTATTACAGAATGGATATAAATGCTCTGGAAAACGTACAAAGGAGGATGACTAAGTTGATTCCATGTATCAGAAATCTTCCCTATGAGGATAGACTGAGGGCCCTGAATCTGCACTCTCTAGAAAGGCGTAGAATTAGGGGGGATATGATTGAGGTATATAAATGGAAAACAGGAATAAATAAAGGGGATGTAAATAGCGTGCTAAAAATATCTTGTATTGACAGGACTCGAAGCAATGGCTTTAAGTTGGATAAATTCAGATTCAGAAGGGATATAGGAAAGCATTGGTTTGGTAATAGAGTTGTCGATGAGTGGAACAAACTCCCGAGTACAGTTATAGAGGCTAAAACGTTGTGTAGTTTTAAAAATAGGCTAGATAAATATATGAGTGGGTGCGGGTGGGTGTGAGTTGTACCTGACTAGTTTGTGCTACTAGGTCAGATGCCGTGCTCCTTCCTTAAGTGAATGTAACCTGACCTGGCTGGGTCAGGGCATTGGCTTAAGCCGGCGGGAGACCTTGGACTTGCCTCGCATGGGCCAGTAGGCCTGCTGCAGTGTTCCTTCTTTCTTATGTTCTTATGTTCTTATATTAATAATCGAAAGGAATATTTACGTGAGGCTACTGACACACACACACACACACACACACATACATACACACACACATACACACATACACACAGTAGCGGCCAGTGAAGAGGCGGGGCCAGGAGCTGTGACTCAACCCCTGCAACCACAACTAGGTGAGTACACACACACACACACAGGGATTATTACAGCTGTTTTAACAGTGGCTCTTCTACTGTTCATTTTTTACGAGGTGTCTGTCAGCAGGAGTCTATGCTTTCTTATTACCCACTGTCATAATAATGTATTTAATTACCTCTCTCTCTCTCTCTCTCTCTCTCTCTCTCTCTCTCTCTCTCTCTCTCTTTCAATGCTACATAACAGGTCATATAAAAGACAGCAGCGCTCGTACTATCTATACGGCTGCTGTTCTATGTTTTTGCGTTGTCGTTGTTGTTGTGTTTTTGTCCAGGTCGACCTGAAATATTGCTCTCTTGGGGAAGGAGGGGAAGTGGGGGTTAGTGGATTGTGGTGGTGTGGGAGGGGGCGGGACGTAGGGGTTAAAAAAGGATGGAAGGTGGGGTGGGACATTCTTTAAGATAGAGGAGGGGGTGTAGAGGGGGTTACTCCTACCTTTTTATGTAGATTATTGATGGGGGGGGGGAATTCCCTAATGGTAGTCTTTCCTAGTGGGGAATTGTTGTTGTAGTGGCTGGTGTTAATGGTTAGGGGGGAGGAGGGGTGGTACTTTGTAGCACTGGTTGTAATGGTTGGATGGTTGGTAAATAGGATGTGTTGTTAATGGTGGTTAGGTTCTTAATGGCTTGGCTGTTAATGGTGTCTTGTTGTTAAAAAGAGAGGTCTTAATGGTGTCTGGTGTTAATGATGGGGGATTCAAATGGTGTCTGGTGTTAAGTAGGGGTGTTAATGGTGTCTAGTGTTGAGGAGGGGAGTGTTAATGGTGTCTGGTGTTAAGGAGGGGAGTGTTAATGGTGTCTGGTGTTAAGGAGGGAAGTGTTAATGGTGTCTGGTGTTAAGGAGGGAAGTGTTAATGGTGTCTGGTGTTAAGGAGGAGTGTTAATGGTGTCTGGTGTTAAGGAGGGAGTGTTAATGGTGTCTGGTGTTAAGGAGGGGAGTGTTAATGGTGTCTGGTGTTAAGGAGGGGAGTGTTAATGGTGTCTGGTGTTAAGGAGGGAAGTGTTAATGGTGTCTGGTGTTGAGGAGGAAAGTGTTAATGGTGTCTGGTGTTGAGGAGGGGAGTGTTAATGGTGTCTGGTGTTGAGGAGGGGAGTGTTAATGGTGTCTGGTGTTGAGGAGGGGAGTGTTAATGGTGTCTGATGTTGAGGAGGGAGTGTTAATGGTGTCTGGTGTTGAGGAGGGAGTGTTAATGGTATCTGGTGTTGAGGAGGGAGTGTTAATGGTGTCTGGTGTTGAGGAGGGAGTGTTAATGGTGTCTGGTGTTAAGGAGGGAGTGTTAATGGTATCTGGTGTTAAGGAGGGAGTGTTAATGGTGTCTGGTGTTAAGGAGGGAGTGTTAATGGTGTCTGGTGTTAAGGAGGGAGTGTTAATGGTGTCTGGTGTTGAGGAGGGAGTGTTAATGGTGTCTGGTGTTGAGGAGGGAGTGTTAATGGTGTCTGGTGTTAAGGAGGGAGTGTTAATGGTGTCTGGTGTTAAGGAGGGAGGTTAATGGTGTCTGGTGTTGAGGAGGGAGTGTTAATGGTGTCTGGTGTTAAGGAGGGGAGTGTTAATGGTGTCTGGTGTTGAGGAGGGAGTGTTAATGGTGTCTGGTGTTGAGGAGGGAGTGTTAATGGTGTCTGGTGTTAAGGAGGAGGTTAATGGTGTCTGGTGTTAAGGAGGGAGTGTTAATGGTGTCTGGTGTTAAGGAGGAGTGTTAATGGTGTCTGGTGTTAAGGAGGGAGTGTTAATCAGTATATATCTCAATAGAGTGACGTGCTCAGTTTCTGGTATAACAATAATAATAATAATGATAATAAAAATAGTAATAATAATAGCAATAATAATAAAATATAATAATAATAATAATAATAATAGAAATAATAATAATCTAAAAAAATCGTATTTAGCGTCTGTGACAAAATTCAATATAGATTTCTATATAAGTCTTTTCTGTGTCAGGATTAAATCTATGAATACATCGGAGCAAGACTGAGGCTGCTGGGGACCCACGAGGGATTAGCCGCCCTGGGGAACGCCAGGGGGAACGGGGAGGGGAATGGGGAGAGGGATATACGGATGGAGGCGAAGGGAGAAGTGGGGAGAGAGAGAGTCAATTCCTTTTCGAATGAGAGAGGGATTGACTGTCGGTTCAGAATCTTTCATAGGGATTTGCATTTAATTTTCGGATGGTTTTTCATCTTATTCATTATTTTTACTATTATTTTATTATTATTATTATTATTATTATTATTATTATTAATTATTATTATATTATTTTCATTGCTATTATCATTATTATTATTTTAATTATTATTATTATTGTTTTCAGTGCTATTATTTTTATTATTATTCCTCACAATAATATTTCTCATCTTCCCCACCTCTTCCTCAGTTATGGTTAATTCCCATTCCTCCGGCTCTATGTCAGCCATACGGGCTTAGCGCTTCCCGGGGAAAATTAGTGACAGATGAACCTGAGGTCAAGCCTCCGTCCTCTAGAGGAACAGCCGAGCCTGTCCTAGAAGGAACAGGCTCGAGCCTCCGTCCTCTAGAAGGAACAGGCTCGAGCCTCCGTCCTCTAGAAGGAACAGGCTCGAGCCTCCGTCCTCTAGAAGGAACAGGCTCGAGCCTCCGTCCTCTAGAAGGGACAATTGGCCTGCCAGTCAGTGTACTCACATCGTTGCCTAAACTCTTCGAAAAGAGGACAAAATGTCTGGCCCTGGACAGCCAGGCGCTGAGGATCCACACACAAACACACACACTAAAACACACACACTAACACACACACACACAAACACACACACTAACACACACACTAACACACACACACAAACACACACACTAACACACACACACACACACACACAAACACACACACACACACAAACACACACACTAAAACACACACACTAACACACACACACACACAAACACACACACTAACACACACACTAACACACACACACAAACACACACACTAACACACACACACACACACACAAACACACACACTAACACACACACACACACACACACAAACACACACACTAACACATTCACCACTAAAGTAATTTCATTACGGCACGAAACTCCATAAGCCGCTACGAAGACCCGAAACTGTTATTTGTGTTCCCTACAATGAATGTAATTAAGCGTGGACAGGCAGCGTCACACACGGGAGTGCAACAATCATCTCCAAATCTCAACACTGATGGTTACAATCCACTCTGTCTTTTTTTTTAACCTAAGAGAAATATTCAATGGGTTAAATTTGCATAATATATTAGGGAGTCATTTTGTATCCCACAAAGTGACAGAAATCACCTGATACATAAATAAGTAAATGAGCCCCATGGGAAAAGAAACAAATTCTCAATGCTTTTGTCAATGATAAATTATAATAACATCAATAACATTTAAAGGAAATGGTTAATCCAGTTATCGGGGAGATTGCAGAGACACTGCTGTCAGAGATCACAAGGTTCGTCAACAATTCCTTGGCTGGTCTGATTCCTGACGAGATTAAACCTTTCTTTTTTGGAGCATCACTTTGTGCCCTTAAAAAGAAGGATGGAGGAATTAGGCCAATCGCAGTGGGCAACACGTTTCGCCGCCTCGTTTCTAAAGCTGCTGTCAGAAGTATTCGCGCAGAGGCAGCCATCATGCTTCAACCAAACCAGCTTGGCTTTGGGGTCTCTCAAGGAAGTGAAGCAACGGTTCATGCAACAAGGGCATATATCGACAACCTGCCTGAGGACAATGCAGTGGTTAAATTAGATTTCAAGAATGCATTTAATCTCCTGAAAAGGGACGTAGTATTAGCAGCTGTACAAGAACATTTTCCAGGTCTCTTCCCTTTTGTTTCAGCTGGATATAGCAAGGAATCAATGCTCCTGTTTGGAGAGCATGAAATCACATCATCAGAGGGTGTCCAGCATGGGGACCCTCTCGCACCATTTCTCTTCTGTATAGCAGTTAGGGAAATCACAGTAAGACTGACCAGTGAGCTAAACATCTGGTTCCTGGACGATGGCACACTAGCAGGTACAAAGGAGTCCCTTGTAGATGATCTTACACAGGTGATGACACGGGGACAGGAAATGGGTCTCATCCTGAATCCATCCAAATGTGAAATCATATCAGTCAATCAACAAGTGATAGATGCAGTGCTATCAAAACTACCAGGAGCAACAGTCATTGCCCCTACTAATAGTGTCTTGCTTGGAGCACCTCTGGGAAGCGATGCCATTGACACAATTCTCAGGAAGAAACTGGAAGAATTGAGGATAATGGAACAACGAATAGGCAATCTTGACACCCATGATGCCTTGTACCTCCTCACAAAATGCTTGAGTCTGCCCAGGTTGACATATTTCCTAAGATGTGCTCCTTCATATGATAACCCTATACTGCACGAATATGACAGTATCCTGAGGCAGATCTTTACTAAAGTACTTAACCTTACTCTAGAAGATGGGCAGTGGGACCAAGCTACACTCCCAGTCAGACTAGGAGGCATTGGTGTCCGCAAGTCATCTCAGATTGCTCTACCTGCTTTCCTGTCTTCGTGCATTGCATCCAGAGGGCTTGTAGCAGCAATTCTCCCTGAACATCTTAGGAACACGATTGGAATCCATGACCAAAGTTCGTTGATGGAGCCAGGATCTGGGATAATCTAACAGGCTCTGAAACCAGGTCTGCTACCCCAACAACTACAAACAGTCGCACTGGGATGGCCCAATAGTAGAGAATATAGCCTCAGCAATGCTTCAGAGTGTGTCAGGGAAGAATAGAGCCCGCCTCCTTGCAGTGAGAGCTCCTCATGCAGGGGACTTTCTTTTGGCTGTTCCCAACTCCAGCCTTGGCACACGCCTCGACCCACAGACCATCCGCATTGGTGTTGCCCTTCGACTTGCCGCCCCTATTCTCGCCGAACACAGGTGTATTTGTGGCAGTGAAGCAGCAGACCGATTCGGGTACCATGGTCTTGTTGTCGTAAATCGAGGGAAAGATTGCAAGACATGAAGAGGTTAATAACATTATCAAGAGGAGCCTCACAACAGCCGGATGCCCAGCAGTAAGGGAACCACCCCAACTATGCAGATCTGATGGCAGCCAAAAGCGTCCAGATGGTATCACCCTTCAAGCCTGGACAGACGGCAAGCAGGTGGTGTGGGACTACACATGTGCATCTACCTTGGCTGATACCTATCTCCAATACACCAGGGAGGAAGGAGGGTCAGCTGCCACCTTCAGGGAGTCCCAGAAGTCGAGAAAATATGGAGAATTTGCCCATCATTATATGTTTGTTCCCATAGGCTCAGAGACCCTTGGCTCATGGGGAAAGAGTGCATCTAAGTTCCTCAAGGAGCTGGGCAAAAGACTCAACAGGGTAACTAGGGATCCCAGGGCAGCTAGTTTTCTGTTCCAGCGACTCAGCGCTGCTGTTCAGAGGGGTAATGCATGTTGTATTCTGGGCACGCGCCCCAGCTCGGAAGAGCTGGATGAGATTTTCGCATTATAATCAGTGACAAACATGTAACAATATGTACTAGACATGTATCTCTCACCTCGTGTACTGTATATGCCATCTTTATATCAACAATGTATCTCAAATCTTTTGTACCATATTATGTAATAAAATATACCTATTGGTAAAATAATGATGGGGTGGTAGGAGAAGTGGAATATTCAAATGGCATCAGGAAGAAATCCAAATATTCTTCCTTGAAGCCTTTTTATCCACTTCCCCGAGGCTATGGGTCCCACAATTTGTACCAGAGGTGGACCCCATCATATATATATATATATATATATATATATATATATATATATTATATATCATGCGCTTTACATGACTTTAGTTCCATTTTGAATGGAAGGTGTATTTATTAGAGTGGTGGGAAGCTTCACGGTGTACACTCAGTCGCATCTCTATATTCCCAAAACTATTGGATCTCGCAACCTTACTCATAATGGATCGCAAAATCTCGAATTTTCCTCCATCTATAATTATATAAAGTGAATCCAATCGCATTTCTATATCTATAAATTTAGCGAGGTAGAGGCTGAACAAGGATACTCTCTCCTTACCTGAACTAGATTTATATTTCCATCAGGTAGAGTACCGATTCGCTACCTTCTTTTGTGGCCATTGTGGAGCTCAGATGAGAAGTATGCTCTCCCTGGCAGGTCACGTTGAATCCGCTGAAGGGAGTCGAGCCCCCTGGTTCATTTATGTTCAGGTGTTTTGGAGTCTTCTGTTCGAACCCACTGAGGGGAGTTGTACTCTTAATTCGTCCCTGTGTGGGAGTGTGTAAGGGCTGTGTTCGACCCCACTGAGGGATCTGAACTCTTAGTTCACGCACGTTCGGGAGAGTTTAAAGCTTCTGTTCGAACTTACTGAGGGAGTCGAGCTCCTGGTTCTGTGGGAGTCGAACTCTTAAGGTTCACTCACGTTTAACAGTGTTAAGAGGTCTTGAGACCCTTAACACCTCTCTATAAGGAAATTAGTCCCCCCATCTATGTACCTAAAGACTGTTTTCATGTATGGTAAAGATTTCTTACAAGCGTCATCTTCCGGCGAGAGTGACTACTAGCAGCCACGGTTGACGGGACACACCGAGGCAGGGAGGCACGTTCATAGATCGGAGGATCGAATCTCCAGCATTCTTTAAGCTGAACGGCCCACACGGGCTTAGTGCTTTGTGAAATACATTTCCAGTGACATTCCTTTGTCTTACCCCCCCGTCTCTCTCTCTCCACCTGTTTCATTATAAGATGATTCATTACTTTTTCCTTCTTCCCGTTGTTTGTTTCCTTCTGCCTCTGATACTATCATTGTTTATCTCTTCTCATCAGTTCGTTATCTTTCTTATCTTGATTTAACCTTTTTTTATTATTCGTAGTTTTTTTTTTAAGTTTAGTTGACAAGAGTGTTCAAATTGGCTTCAGTAGCTTGTTGTTTGTTGTTAGTTGTTTGTTGTTGGTTGTTATGCCTTTAATGTTGTTTGCTGCTGCTCTCTCTCTCTCCAGTAATACCTCCCAAAAGCCTATCTCACCACTACCAAAATATACCACCACCGACACCACCACCACCGCCACCGCCACCACCACCACCTCATCCCTAACCCCCACTCACCAAATCCCTTATTACACTCTCTTCCTTCCAGGGATTTAACTGATACTTCCCTCTTAAGCACCCCCTCCTCCCCCAATAACCACCTCACATCCCCTCCCACACACACACACCCCAGGCCTCACCTCCCTACACCTACATTCTCTCTCTCCCCCACCCAGTAATTGGAGTAGGGGAGTGTTTTGAAGGCAGTGTCCCTCTCCCCCTCCATTCACACCTCTGCAAGGAGGGTATGAACCAGCCTCAGACATCATTCACCAAGAAAACAATGAAAATTGTAGTTGGACGTGAAAAGCCTCACAATGGCTTTTGTATGTAAAGGCTGAGAGAAAAAAAAAACAGAGGCGTGGATTTTCCCGATAGCTTTTTCCTGTTTTCCTGCTTTTATTTTGGCCAGAGGAGCGAATTTTATTGCGTGTTTAATAGGGAAAAAACGGATTTTTTTTTCTCCCCTATTTTATTACTGGTATACATTATTGACCAGTCGGTGAATAAGACACATGTGCAACACCTGGGTATCTTTATTGATGAATAAAATATATGTATAACACCTGGGTATCTTTATTGATGAATAAAACACATGTGCAATATCTGGGTATCTTTATTGATGAATAAAGATACCCAGGTATCTTTATTGATGAATATGACGCATGTGTAACACCTGGGTATCTTTACTGATGAATAAAGATACCCAGGTATCTTTATTGATCAATAAAGATACCCAGGTATCTTTATTGATGAATAAGACGCATGTGGAACACCTGGGTATCTTTACTGATGAATAAAGATACCCAGGTATCTTTATTGATGAATAAAGATACCCAGGTATCTTTATTGATGAATAAAGGTACCCAGGTATCTTTATTGATGAATAAAGATACCTATGCAACACCTGGGTATCTTTATTACGGAAACGTTTCGCCAGTCAGTGGTTTCAACAATACAAAAGAAAACGGTGGAAGAGGTGAAGAGAGAGTTAGAGGTAATCTTTTTTTTTTTTTATATTTTATTAAAAAAAAACACATTATACATAAGTTGCAATTGTATCAATCTTAACATTATACATACCAAGAACCACACTTCTGAACATAATAAAAATCAGCACATTTCTTTACAATCCACCTCCATTACACCTGAACTAAACAAGCCTATATATGCAACAACACTCATTAATACAAAACAG
>WNWK01038855.1:0-17727 GCA_009830355.1 Cherax destructor
CTTCTGTGGGTTTTGTTCTTAGTGAACGAGAAAATGCAGTTTGTGAAGATCCTTCTGCTGATGTTGATGAAGTGTATGAAGATCCTTCTATCTATTTTGTTGAAGTGTATGAAGATCCTTCTACCTATGTTGATGAAGTTTATGAAGATCCTTCTGCTGATGTTGATGAAGTGTATGAAGATCCTTCTACCTATGTTGATGAAGTGTATGAAGATCCTTCTACCTATGTTGATGAAGTTTATGAAGATCCTTCTGCTGATGTTGATGAAGTGTATGAAGATCCTTCTACCTATGTTGTTGAAGTGTATGAAGATCCTTCTGCCTATGTTAATGAAGTTTTGTATGAAAGATCCTTCTACCTATGTTGATGAAGTGTATGAAGATCCTTCTACCTATGTTGTTGAAGTTTGTGAAGATTCTTCTACTGATGTTGATGAAGTGTGTGAAGATACTTCTACTGATGTTGATAAAGTGCATGAAGATCCTTCTACTGATGTTGATAATGTGCATGAAGATCCTTCTGCTGATGTTGATGAAGTGTGTGAAGATACTTCTGGTATTGTGTGTAACTTTAATGAGATTCATTCTTATTGCCTCATACTCAACTTTCAAGAGAATATTCTTGTTTTAAAACCCACACTGAACTCTTTTGAGGAAGACTTGAAGAGTTTGTATCACTTTCTGTTGTAAACAACTTGTCATGTGCGTCATTCAGTGAGGAAAGAGATTGTACCGGATCACAGTTAAATTATTGATAACTGTAAAAAATTCGAAAAGAGCCCACAAGGCCTGCCAAATGAGGATAATATTCATTGTGGATGTGCAGTGTACTTGAGGTGGTATTGGATACTTTTCGACATGTGAGAACAATCAAGTTAAGAATTCAATCGCTGTTGAGCCATACTTTGATTATATACATTATACAGTGGACCCCGGTGTTCGTCCTGCTCAAAACACTCCATTTTATGTAAGTATATTTTTTAAATGCTTTTATAAGTGTAGTTTTGGGGGTCTAAAGGACTAGTCTACTTTACATTATTTCTTAAGGGAATAAATTCGGTTGGTAATGGCACTTGAACAGCATTCTATTACGAAAAATGGACGAACACCGGGGTCCACTGTATATAAAAGTGGCCCCTCGCTATTCGAACACTCCAAAACTCACTCTCATTCCAGAATCCTGTTCAAGTGCTGTTACCAAAGGAATTTATTCCCATAAGGAATGATGTAAATTAGACTAGTCCATTTCAGACCCCCAAAAATACACTTATAAAAGCACTTACAATAATAAACTTACATAAAAGGGTGAGTTTTGGAGTGTTCGAATAGCGAGGGTCCACTGTATATTTATAATGTATATATAATGTATATACATATACAGTGGACCCTCGGTTTTCGTGCGCCTCCAAACTCGAACAATTATGTAAGTGTATTTTCGTAAGTGCTTTTGTAAGTGTACTTTTGGGGGGTCTGAAATGACTAATCTAATTTACATTTGTCCTTATGGGAACAAATTCGTTTGGTAACGGCACTCAAACAGCATTCTGAAAAGAATTTTCAACAAGAACCGAGAGTCCACTGTATATATATACAGTGGTACCACGAGTTACGGTACCACGAGTTACGATATTTTTTCGTTCGAGAATGCTGTTCAAGTGCCATTACCAAACAAATTTATCCCCATAAGGAATAATGTAAAATAGACTAGTCCTTTTACACCCCCAAAAATATACTTACAAAAGCATTTAAAAAAATAAACTTATATAAAATGGCGATTTTGGGGACCATCGTAACTCGAGGTACCACTGTATATACATATGTACTAGGATTCGATATAATATGAGATGTACCCGACTTCTGCTTTAATTATATATACACACACACACACACACACACACATGCACACACACACATACAGCTGAGAAAAGTCCCTCCCAGCTGTCACTATCTCAGACCCCTCCTTTAAAGTGCAGGCATTGTACTTCCCATTTCCAGGACTCAAGTCCAACTAAATCAATTAACTGGTTTCCCTGAATCCCTTCACAAAATGTTACCCTGCTCACACTCCAACAGATCGTCATGTCCCAAAAACCATTCGTCTCCATTCACTCCTATCTAACACGCTCACACATGCTTGCTGTAAGTCCAAGCCCCTCGCCCACAAAACCTCCTTTACCCCTTCCCTCCAACTTTTTCTAGGACGACCCCTACCCCGCCTTCCTTCCCCTACAGATTTATACGCTCTCCAAGTCATTCTACTTTGATCCATTCTCTCTAAATGACCAAACCACCTCAACAACCCCTCTTCAGCCGTCTGACAAATACTTTTAGTAACTATGTTCACTTTTAACTTTCTACCTTTCACTCTCCCAAACTACGTCCACTAACCTTTGCAACTTTTCTTTAGAATCTCCCATAAGCACAGTATCATCAGCAAAAAGTAACTGTGTCAACTCCCATTTTGCATTTAATTCTCCATAATTTAATCCCACCCCTCTCCCCAACACCCTAGCATTTACTTCTTTACAACCCCATCTATAAATATATTAAACAACCATGGTGACATTACACATCCCTGTCTAAGACCTACTTTTACCGGAAGTAATCTCCCTCTCTACACACCCTAACCTGAGCCTCACTATCCTCATAAAAACTCTTTACAGCCTTCAGTAACTTACTACCTATTCCATACACTTGCAACATTTGCCACATTGCTCCCCTATCCACTCTATCATATGCCTTTTCTAAATCCATAAATGCAATAAAAACTTCTCAACCTTTATCTAAATACTGTTCACATATATGCTTCACTGTAAACACTTGATCTACACATCCCCTACCCATTCTAAAGCCTCCTTGCTCATCTGCAATCCTACTCTCTGTCTTACCTCTAATTCTTTCAATAATAACCCTGCCATACACTTTACCTGGTATACTCAGTAAACTTATTCCCTATAATTTTTACACTCTCTTTTATCCCCTTCCTTTATATAAAGGAACTATACATGCTCTCTGCCAATCCCTAGGTACCTTCCCTCTTTCATACATTTATTAAACAAAAATACCAACCACTCCAGCACTATATCTCCCTGCTTTTAACATTTCTGTCATGATTCCGTCAATTCCAGCTGCTTTACCCCTTTCATTCTACGTAATGCCCCACGCACCTCCCCCACACTCACATCCTGCTCTTCTTCACTCCTAAACGATGTTGTACCTCCTGGCCAGTACATGAAATTACCGCCTCCCTTTTTCATCGACATTTAAAAGTTCCTCAAAATATTCCCGTCATCTACCCAATACCTCCAGCTCCCCATCTACTAACTCCCCCACTCTGTTTTTAACTGACAAATCCATTCGTTCCTAGGCTTTCTTACCTTGTTTATCTCACTCCAAAATTTTTTTCTTGTTTTCAGCAAAATTTCTTGACAGAGCCTCTCCCATTCTTTCATCCGCTCTTCTTTTGCACTCTCTCACCACTCTCTTCACCTTTCTTTTACTCTCCATATACTCTGCTCTTCTATTAACACTTCTGTTTTGTAAAACAAAACTTCTGCCCCACATTCTAATACTGCATTTTTAAAACTATCCCAACTCTCTTCAACCCCCACTACTCATACTTGCACTAGCCCACCTTCCTGCCAATAGTTGCTTATATCTCACCCTAACTTCCTCCTCCCTTAGTTTATACACTTTTACCTCTCTCTTACTTGCTGTTGCCATTTTCTTTTTGTCCCATCTACCTTTTACTCTAACTGTAGCTACAACCAAATAATGATCTGATATATCCATTGCCCCTCTATAAACATGTACATCCTGAAGCCTACCCATCAACCTTTTATCCACCAATACATAATCCAACAAACTACTTTCCTTATGTGCTATATCATACCTTGTATATTTATTTATCCTCTTTTTCATAAAATATGTATTACTTATTACCAAACCTCTTTCTACACATAGCTCAATTAATGGTTCCCCATTTACATTTACCCCTGGCACCCCAAATTTACATACTACTCCCTCCACAACATTTTTACCCACTTTAGCATTAAGATCCCCAACCACAATTACTCTCTCACTTGGTTCAAAACTCCCCACACACTCACTCAACATTTCCCAAAATCTCTCTCTCCCCTCTACACTTCTCTCTTCTCCAGGTGCATAAACACTTACTATAACCCACTTTTCACATCCAACCTTTATTTTACTCCACATAATCCTTGAATTTACACATTTATATTTCTTCTTTACCTGCCATAACTGATTATTAAACATTATTGCCACTCCTTCTTTAGCTCTAACTCTATTTGAAACCCCTGACCTAATCCCATTTATTTCTCCCCACTGAAACTCTCCTACCCCCTTCAGCTTTGTCTCCCTTAAAGCCAGGACATCCAGCTTCTTTTCATTCATAACATCTACAATCATCTCTTTCTTATGATTCGCACAACATCCAGGCACATTCAAACATCCCACTTTGACGGTTTTCTTCTTTTTCTTTTTAGTAAGCTATACAGGAAAAGGGGTTACTAGCCCATTGTTCCCGGCATTTTAGTTGACTTTTACAACACGCATGGCTTACGGAGGAAAGATTCTTATTCCACTTCCCTATGGATATGAAAGGAAAAGCAATAAGAACAAGAACTATTAAGAATAAAATCAAAGAAAACTCAGATGAGTGTGTATACATAAACGTGTACAGTTATACCCCGTGTTACGATGCTATCATTTTACGTTATTTTCGATAACCGATATTTATAACGTAAAAAATTTGATTGTGATTTATGATGTTTGCTTCGTGTAACGACATTCGTACCGGACGTGTCCGCTTGGCGCCCAGCTGAGCGCGCACTCCAGGGAGCGTCAGTGTGCTATTGTTTACAAGCGAGAGCGACCACCCACCCACACCCACGCATTCATACCAGTATATTGTCATTATTCCACTGTTTTTAGTGCTTGTAACTGCTAAATAAGCTACCATGGGTCCAAGGAAAGATCCTAGTGCTACGCCTGTGGCAAAGAGGAACAGAAATACATGTACGATAGAACTGAAGGAGATAATAGAAAAATATGAAAGTGGAGTGCGTATCAGTGAGCTGGCCAGGCTGTATGGTAAACCCTTTTCTACCATCGCTACCATTGTGGCCAAGAAAAATTCAAGTAAAATCAAGGAAGCTGTTGTTGCAAAGGGTTCATCTGTGATCACAAAACACAGACCACAAGTGCTGGAAGATGTGGAAAGGTTGTTGTTGGTGTAGATCAACGAGAAACAGTTAGCAGGAGATACTGTTTCGGAGGCAATAATATGTGAAAAAGCAAGGCAGTTGCATGATGATCTCGTTAAGAAAATGCCTGCAACAAGTGATTAAGTGAGCGAATTTAAAGCCAGCAGACGCTGGTTTTACAAATATAAGAATCAAAGTGGCATACATAGTGTTGTGAGGCATGGTGAGGCAGCCAGTTGTGACAAAAGTGCGGCTGAAAAATATGTGCCTGAATTCCAGGAGTACCTAGAGGCTGAACAATTCCTCCCCCAACAAGTGTTTAATTGTGATGAAACAGGCCTGTTTTGGAAGAAAATGCATAACAGGACCTACATTACTCAGGAGGAAAAGGCACAGCCAGGACATATGCCTATGAAAGACAGGCTAACTTTGATGCTTTGTGCTAATGCCAGTGGTGATTGCAAAGTGAAGCCTTTACTGGTGTATCTTTTTGAAAATCCCCGAGTGTTTGGCAGATGCAGTGTCAGCAAGTCTAACTTGTGTGTGATGTGGAGGTCTAACAAAAAGGCATGGGTCACAAAGGACATTTTCTTAGATTGGTTCAATGGCGTGTTTGGCCCCAGTGTGAAGAAATATCTATTGGACAATAATTTGCCACTTAAGTGCCTCCTGATAATGGACAATGCTCCTTGTCATCCTCCAAACTTGGTAGAGAAAATTGTGGAGGAGTTTAAATTCATCAAAGTGAAGTTCTTGCCCCCTAATACCACTCCTCTCCTCCAGCCCATGGACCAGTAGGTCATTTCCAACTTTAAAAAACTCTACACCAAAGCAATGTTTCAAAAGTGCTTTGATGTGACCACAGACATGAATATAACCCTAAGAGAATTTTGGAAAAAACATTTCCATATGCTGCATTGTGTAAACCTTATAGGTAAGGCTTGGGAGGGAGTGACTACCAGGACTTTGAACTCTGCCTGGAGAAAATTGTGGCCACTTATTTTGTCTGTATGCCCACGACCCTGAGCATACAGACCGCCCACGACCCTTTAGAAATTATTAATATTAGCCTCAGAACCCTGAGCCTGAGCCTGTTGTGGAAGAAATTGTGGAATTGGGCAAGTCTATGGGGTTAGATGCTGTATAACCCCTGTGGTTTAGCGCTTCTATTTGATTATAATAATAATATGGGGTTAGAGGTGAGTGGTGAGGATGTGGAACAGTTGGTGGAGGAGCACAAGGAAGAGCTAACCACTGAAGATCTGCAAGAGCTTCAACAGCAACTGGAACAAGAGACCAGAGGTCAGGACAATGGTTCAGAGGAGGAGGAGGAGGTGGAACAGAGATGGAAGAAGGTGCCTTCTTCAGTGATTAAGGAGATTTGTGGAATGTGGAGCAAGGTGCAAGCATTTATGGATGAATATCACCCTAACCATGCTGTTGCAGGCCGTGCTGGCAACCTGTACAATGACACTGTGGTGTCCCAGTTCAGGGATGTTTTAAAGAATCGCCAGACACAGAGCTCCCTGGACAAATTTATTGTTAGAAAGAGGTCCAGTGACTCTCAAGCTGGTCCTAGTGGCATTAAAAGAAAAGGAAGTAACCCCAGAAAAAACTTGGTACCTGCAGTGTTAATGGAAGGATTCCCCTTCCAAACACTAGCATACTACTCCACCTTCTCCCCTCCTCCCATCCTCCACACATCAACAACTCTTCAATAAATGTAAGTGACATGTTATTGTACAATATTTACATGTGTATTTAGGTATTCTTCATTAAATTGTGTACATCGGGTACATCTCATATTATATCGAATCCTAGTACATATGTATATACAATGGTACCTCGAGTTACGATGGTCCCCAAAATCGCCATTTTATGTAAGTTTATTTTTTTAAATGCTTTTGTAAGTATATTTTTGGGGGTGTAAAAGGACTAGTCTATTTTACATTATTCCTTATGGGGATAAATTTGTTTGGTAATGGCACTTGAACAGCATTCTCGAACGAAAAAATATCATAACTCGAGGTACCACTGTATATATATACAGTGGACTCTCAGTTCTTGTTGAAAATTCTTTTCAGAATGCTGTTTGAGTGCCGTTACCAAACGAATTTGTTCCCATAAGGACAAATGTAAATTAGATTAGTCATTTCAGACCCCCCAAAAGTACACTTACAAAAGCACTTACGAAAATACACTTACATAATTGTTCGAGTTTGGAGGCGCACGAAAACCGAGGGTCCACTGTATATGTATATACATTATATATACATTATAAATATACAGTGGACCCTCGCTATTCGAGCACTCCAAAACTCACCCTTTTATGTAAGTTTATTATTGTAAGTGCTTTTATAAGTGTATTTTTGGGGGTCTGAAATGGACTAGTCTAATTTACATCATTCCTTATGGGAATAAATTCCTTTGGTAACAGCACTTGAACAGCATTCTGGAATGAGAGTGAGTTTTGGAGTGTTCGAATAGCGAGGGTCCACTGTATATATACAGTGGACCCCCGGTGTTCGTCCATTTTTCGTAATAGAATGCTGTTCAAGTGCCATTACCAACCGAATTTATTCCCTTAAGAAATAATGTAAAGTAGACTAGTCCTTTTAGACCCCCAAAACTACACTTATAAAAGCATTTAAAAAAATATACTTACATAAAATGGAGTGTTTTGAGCAGGACGAACACCGGGGGTCCACTGTATAATGTATATAATCAAAGTATGGCTCAACAGCGTATTGAATTCTTAACTTGATTGTTCTCACATGTCGAAAAGTATCCAATACCACCTCAAGTACACTGCACATCCACAATGAATATTATCCTCATTTGGTAGGCCTTGTGGGCTCTTTTCGAATTTTTTACAGTTATCAATAATTTAGCTGTGATCCGGTACAATCTCTTTCCCTCACTGAATGACGCACATGACAAGTTGTTTACAACAGAAAGTGATACAAACTCTTCAAGTCTTCCTCAAAAGAGTTCAGTGTGGGTTTTAAAACAAGAATATTCTCTTGAAAGTTGAGTATGAGGCAATAAGAATGAATCTCATTAAAGTTACACACAATACCAGAAGTATCTTCACACACTTCATCAACATCAGCAGAAGGATCTTCATGCACTTTATCAACATCAGTAGAAGGATCTTCATGCACTTTATCAACATCAGTAGAAGGATCTTCACAAACTTCAACAACATAGGTAAAAGGATCTTCATACACTTTATCAACATAGGTAGAAGGATCTTCATACACTTCATTAACATAGGTAGAAGGATCTTCATACACTTCAACAACATAGGTAGAAGGATCTTCATACACTTCATCAACATCAGCAGAAGGATCTTCATAAACTTCATCAACATAGGTAGAAGGATCTTCATACACTTCATCAACATAGGTAGAAGGATCTTCATACACTTCATCAACATAGGTAGAAGGATCTTCATACACTTCATCAACATAGGTAGAAGGATCTTCATACACTTTATCAACATCAGCAGAAGGATCTTCATAAACTTCATCAACATAGGTAGAAGGATCTTCATACACTTCAACAAAATAGGTAGAAGGATCTACATACACTTCATCAACATAGGTAGAAGGATCTTCATACACTTCATCAACATCAGCAGAAGGATCTTCATAAACTTCATCAACATAGGTAGAAGGATCTTCATACACTTCAACAAAATAGGTAGAAGGATCTTCATACACTTCATCAACATCAGCAGAAGGATCTTCACAAACTGCATTTTCTCGTTCACTAAGAACAAAACTCCACAGAAGAAAACCACCAGAAAAATTGTGTAGGAATATCTAGGTTTTCTCTGATAATTCCAAATACTTCTCTCACGTCAAGATGGTATCATGGTATAGTATTCTGGCAGCCAAAAATAGTGATATTGGAATTAATGTAGTAATGGAAGTGCAGCAATCTGGTAGTGCAGGGGTGATTATAGTTTTGTGACGGTAGTGTAGTGATGATAGTGTAGGAGTGATGGTAGTGTAGTGGTGATGATAGTGTAGTGTGGTGATGGTTGTGTAGTGTGGTGATGGTAGTGTAGTGATGGTTGTGTAGTGTGGTGATGGTAGTGTAGTAGTGATGGTAGTGTAGTGGTGATTATAGTGTTGTGATGGTAGTGTAGTAGTGGTGATGTAATGATGGTAGTGTAGTAGTGATGATACTGTAATAGTGATGGTAGTGTAGTGATAATGGTAGAGTAGTAGCGATGGTAGTGCAATGGTGATGTGATTGGTAGTATAGTGGATGTGGTAGTGTAGTGATGGTTATTATAGTGTAGACTGTAATGTTGTGATGGTAGTGCAGTGTGATGATGGTAGTGTAGTGAGATGATAGTAGTGTAGTATGGTAATGATAGTGTAGTGGTGATGACAGTTGTGTAGTGATGATGGTAGTGCAGTGGTGATGGTAGTTTAGTAGTGATGGCAGTTTAGTGATGATAGTGTAGTAGTAATGGTAGTTTAGTGATGATAGTGTAGTGGTGATGATAGTGTAGTAGTGATGGTAGTTTAGTGGTGATGATAGTGTAGTGTCGACTCTGAACCATTTATCTACATGTTCCTATGTATACAAGAGAGAGAGAGAGAGAGAGAGAGAGAGACCAAGAAAACTACACAAGCTGGACAACAGTGGAGGGGCATTAAGGTTGGTCAACACTCTCACATCACACAGTCTTCCATGAGTAATAAAAATGAAAGAAAAATGAAGGGAATGAAGGCAAGAGAGAGAGAGAGAGAGAAAGAAGCAATGTTTGCTCTGCACAGTTGATTGCCTGTGTGAACCATCCCTGATTGTCTTTCCTGGTGAATCAGACACATGTGCAACTCCCGGGTATCTATACTGATGAATATAGACACAGGTGTTGCATATGTGTCTTATTTGTCATTTGGTCGGTATTGTTTACAGACCAGTTGGTCGGTGAAAGTCTTAAGTCTCACACGAAACTGCCCACGAACACGAAGAATGAAACCCACAATACCGTGGTTTCAACAATTTACGACCCACAATACTGTTTCTTCAACAGTTCACAAGCCACACTACCCTGGCTGCAACAGTTCATAACTAATTTGTCAGTATGCAAGAGGCAGCTGTGTTGTACTGTGTTGGGCTCACAAGAGACTGATATACCTTTAAAATATACCTTTGAAGAGTTTTGAGAGTTTATCTACTCTCTGAGCCCAGCCATGGGTCAGGCTCGTCTGGTGCTTGACTGGACCTGAGTTCATTCCCAGGGAGGGCGAGACAGCAGTGAATAAGTGTTAGTAGATTGTCAAGCCTAGCATGCAGGGGACAGGACCCCAGGACCTCACACACACACACACACACACTCTATTTCTCTGTATGTCATTAACCCTGACTGTTTACTGAAAAAAATAGTGCTTCATCTCATCCTCTGTGTTCCCACACTGGTGTTCCCACACTGGTGTTCCCACACTGGAGTTCCCACACTGGTGTTCCCACACTGGTGTTCCCACACTGGTGTACCCATACTGGTGTTCCCACACTGGTGTTCCCACACTGGTGTTCCCACACTGGTGTTCCCACACTGGTGTTCCCACACTGGTGTTCCTACACTGGTTTACCCATACTGGTGTTCCCACACTGGTATGGTACCCTGTATCATATAGTACCCTGTACCATATGGTACACTGTACCATATGCTACATTGTACCATATGATACATTGTACCATATGGCACCGTTGTATTCAACACACCACACTGGTGTACCCACACTGGTGTACCTACACTGGTGTTCCCACACTGGTATGGTACCCTGTACCATATGGTACCCTGTACCATATGGTACCCTGTACTATGGTACACTGTACCATATGTTACATTGTACTATATGATACATTGTACCATATGATACATTGTACCATATGATACATTGTACCATATGGTACTGTTGTATTCAAGACCACACTAATATTTTAATCATTATTTTGTTTACAATAAAATTGTAAACAAGTTTTGTAACCAATATAATGATAAACAAATTAGTGTGGTTAACGTGTTCAATACAATGAGTGTACAATTATACATTATACATTATATTGGACTCATAGGCCACAAACGTTACTGAAAAAAATATTAGAAAAGAAAAGAAAAAAGTAACAAAAATGTAAAATAAAAAAATGTGACTACAGAAATTGCCAATGTTTTGGTATCCAAGTAGGTCCTTGGATACGGGGATTCTATTGTACAGTGGTACCTCGGTTAACGATGGTCCCCAAACTCGTCCTTTTATGTAAGTTTGTTTTTTTAAATGCTTTTGTAAGTGTATTTTTGTGGGTCTAAAAGGACTAGTCTGGTAATGGCACTTGAACAGCATTCTGGAACGAAAAAATATCGTTAACCGAGGTACCACTGTACTTGTATAAATAAAGATTATTGTGATAAATGGTTCGGAAAACTGACAAGTTGAAGAATGAGACACTTATGTAACATATGTGAATCTTTACTGAGGTACCATTTTGCCAAACATTGGCTTCATCAGTCCAATACAAAGATGAATGGTGTAAGGAGGTGTTTGAGGTAATCAGTCCCTCAGCCTGGAATCAATGTACAGTGGACCCCCGCTATTCGAACGGCTCGGCAGTCGAACAAATCGTCATTAGTACAAAAAATTTGAAATCGTCATGCGAACAAATTATCGCGAGTCGAACGAATACGTTCGTGACCTGTCGGCCCAGGCGCTTGGGTGCCTCACAGCGCAGGCGTGGAGAGCCAGTCCCGCGTTGTTTACACTCGAGAGAACAATACCCTGCACGCTTCCACAGACATTTCACACTTAATTATAATTTTTTGGAGTTTGTTCATTACGTGCGACTGTGAAATAAGCTACCATGGGTCCCAAGAAAGTTCCTAGTGGTACCCCTGGGCTGATAAAAGTGAGAAACACCGTAGAAATGAAGAAGGAAATAATACAAAAATACGAGAGTGGTGTGCGATTGTGTGATCTTGCCAGGATATATGGCAAAAACAGGTCAACTATCGCTTCTATCCTGCTTAAGAAGGAAGAAATTAAGCAAGCTGATGTTGCAAAAGGTGTTACTGTGCGAGCCAAAAACAGACCACATATAATCGAAGAGATTGAGAAGTTGTTGCTGGTGTGGCTCAAGGATAAAGAGTTAGCGGGTGATAGTGTGTCTGAGTCAATTATTTGTGAAAAGGCAAGGAACTTGCATGCTGATCTTTTAAAGAAAATGCCTGCAACCAGTGCTGATTGTAATGGTAGTGAATTTAAAGCCAGCAAAGGCTGGTTTGAGAGATTTAAACATCGTAGTGGCATACATAATGTGGTAAGGCATGGTGAGGCTGCCAGTTCAGACAAACATGCAGCTGAAAAATTCATAAAGGAGTTTCAGGACTACATAAAGACTGAAAAATTGAAACCTGAACAAGTGTTCAATTGTGACGAAACAGGCCTGTTTTGGAAGAAAATGCCCAACAGGACCTACATTACTCAGGAAGAAAAGGCACTGCCAGGACACAAGCCTATGAAAGACAGGCTAACTCTCTTGATGTGTAGTAATGCTAGTGGGGATTTTAAATTAAAGCCTTTACTAGTGTATCACTCAGAAAATCCCAGAGTGTTCAAGAGACACAATGTCGTTAAAAGTAGATTGTGTGTCTTGTGGAGAGCTAGTCAGAATGCATGGGTCACAAAGCACCTTTTCAGTGACTGGATCCATGAAGTGTTTGGCCCCAGTGTGAGAAAATACCTACAGGAAAAGGGTTTGGACAAAAAGTGCCTCCTGTTGCTGGACAATGCTCCTTCACATCCTCAAAACATGGAAGACCTACTGTGTGAAGACTTCAAATTCATAAAACTGAAGTTCTTGCCTCCCAACACCACTCCTCTCCTCCAGCCCATGGACCAGCAGGTCATCTGTAACTTCAAAAACTCTACACAAAAGCAGTGTTTGAAAAGTGCTTTGAAATGACCTCGGACAGTGAATTGACCCTTAGAGAGTTCTGGAAGAATCATTTCAATATCTACAGCTGCATAGGCCTTATAGGCAAGGCTTGGGAGGGAGTGACTTCAAGGACTTTGAACTCTGCTTGGAGACCATTGTGGCCAGGTTGTGTCCAACAGAGGGATTTTGAAGGGTTTGAGGCTGACCCTGACCCTGCCGACCCTGTGCCTGTTGTGGACTGTATTGTGGAATTGGGCAAGTCCATGGGGTTGGAGGTGAGTGGCGATGATGTGGAAGAGTTAGTGCAGGGCCACAGGGTAGAGCTAACAACTCAAGAGCTGCAAGAGCTGGAAATAGAAGAGCATCAGACCAGATTTGAGGCTATTGATTCACGGGAGAAGGAGGAGGAAGAGGGGCTGAAGAAGGTGCCTTCTTCAGAGATTAAGGAGATGTGTACAATGTGGAATAGATTGCAAAGTTTTGTTGAAAAATACCACCCTGAACAAGCTCAAACAAGCCACAACAGCAGCATGTTCAGTGACCAAACAATGTCCTTCTTCAGGAACATGTTGAAAAGGCGCCAGAAACAGAGGACTGTGGACAGTTATTTTGTTAAAGTGTCCAGTGACTCCCAAGCTGGCCCTAGTGGGATTAAAAGACAAAGAAAAGAAGTAACCCCAGATAGGGCTTTGGTACCTGAAGTCCTTCTGGAAGGGGATTCCCCTTCCAAACACTAACCCCTCCCTCCCTCACTCCTCCTCCCTCTCTTCCATATGCCATCAACAATCCTCAATAATGGTAAGTAAAAAGACTTGCATTTATTTACTAATACTTTTAGTAGTACAGCACTGTAGTATTTAATGTTTTTGTCTATGTAGAAGCTTAATTTTATTAAAATATAATATTTTTTATATATTTTTGGATTTCTGGAACGGATTAATTGTATTTCCATTATTTCTTATGGGAAAAATTAAATCGCCTTTCGAACATTTCACGTTAAGAACAAGCTCCTGGAACGGATTAAATTCGAATGGCGAGGGTCCACTGTATTCAGTCCATCAATCTTGAAGACAGTACAGCATATGATGGGAGAAGTGGCCTATAAAGTGGAACCTCTGGTCATAAACGTTTCCGAACACAAACAAATTGGTTCACAACCAAAAAAATTCGCCAAGATTTTGCATCTGGTCAAGAGCACATAATCAGGTGCCGAACAAACACAGTCACACCAATTTTCACATTCCAAGAATTTTTTTTTGCACTCACCAATTTTCCCCACTTCCTGTTGTTTGTGTACACCTAACAAAGTCCCACACCTTGTAGTCGGTCTCGGTTAGACATGCGTACATTCGCTGTCAACTCCTTGTGTTGTATTTCGTGTGTTTTTTAATTCATTTTGTTTTCTTGGTTGTTTATACAGTGGACTCCTGGATTACGATGGTGTCGGATTACGCTAAATTCGGAAAACGATACATTTTTCCGTAAAAATAATGGTTCGGTAAACGATGATCGGCTTGGAAAACGCTATTCATCTTGGACGCGTACATGTGCCATGGGACGGCACAACGCTCCATCCAGAGTCAGTGTGCCATTGTTTACCAGCGAGTGAGCGAAATCCCCGCCACCCATGCATTCATACCATACATTTTGTCATTATTCCATTGTTTTTAGTGCTTGCAACTGCTAAATAAGCCACCATGGGTCCAAAGAAAGCTCCTAGTGCCAGCCCTGTGGTAAGGAAAGTGAGAAATACGGTAAAAGTGTCTGATATATGCGATTCCCGGGATAAGGTCCGAAATTAAATTCAAAATTTCACACAAAAAAGTGTCTGAAATCCGAAAAGTCTGATATTCAGTGCGTGCAAAATCCGGGTTTCCATTGTATTAATATCTGTAAAAAGAGAGTGATTGAACAATAATGGTGTAAGTGTATATTGTTCCAGGTGATTGTAAAACCTAATAAACATACAGTGGTACCCCGAGTTTCGGACATAATTCATTCCAGAAGGCTGTTTGAGTGTCGTTATCGAACAAATTTGTTCCCATAAGGAATAATGTAAATTAGATTAGTCTGTTTCAGACCCCCAAAAATACACTTACAAAAGCACTTACAATAATACAATTACATAATTGTTCAAGTTGGGAGCTACATGAAACTCGGGGTACCACTGTATATATTGAAATAGAAGAAGTAAAATATAATGAACTATGAAGACTAATAATATAATAATAATACAGTGGACCCCCGGTTTATGTCATTAATTCATTCCAGAATGCTGTTCAAGTGCCATTACCAAACGAATTTGCTCCCATAAGAAATAATGTAAATTAGTCCTTTTAGACCCCCAAAAATACACTTACAAAAGCACTTACAAAAATACACTTACACAATTGTTCGAGTTTGGAGCAGTACGAAAACCGGGGGTCCACTGTACAAAAATACACTTACATAATTGTTCGAGTTTGGAGCAGTACGTAAACCGGGGGTCCACTGTATCTTTATTTCTACAAGTACATGTACAAGGTATACAGGTCTAGCTGACATCAATAACATACAGTGGAACCCTGAGTTTCGTCTGCCTGAGTATCGGAAGCCTCGAGTTTAGAACCGTTTCTTCGGCTAAATTTTGTCTCGAGTTTCGCACTGTGCCCTGAGTTTCATCCCGTGTACCAGACCTGTCCGCCTGCATGCCTCCCCACACAGCCGTCATGAGTCAGTCTGGCTTTGTTTCTCCTCGAGTGAACATTACATTATATACTAGGCATTTAAAGTTCCTTAGAGCAATAATATGCATATACAGTACACTCATTACTTACCTTAAAATACACTTACAAAAGCACTTACAACAATACACTTACATAATTGCTCGAGTTTGGAGCAGTACGTAAACCGGGGGTCCACTGTATCTTTATTTCCACAAGTACACATGTACAAGGTATACAGGCCTAGCTGACATCAATAACATACAGTGGAACCCCGAGTTTCGTCCGCCTGAGTATCGGAAGCCTCAAGTTTAGAACCATTTCTTCAGCTAAATTTTGTCTTGAGTTTCGCACTGTGCCCCGAGTTTTGTCCCGTGTACCAGACCTGTCCACCTGCGCGCCTTCCCACGCAGCTGTCATGAGTCAGTCTGGCTTTGTTTCTCCTCGAGTGAACATTACATTATATACTAGGCATTTAAAGTTCCCTAGAGCAATAAAATGCATATACAGTACACTCATTACTTGCCTTAAAATATTTGTATTCTTAATGTAGAGTGAGAGGTGAGTAAACAAGATGAGTACGTACATGAGAGTGTAGAAGGTTCGCGAGTTTTGTAAACAAACCAGTAATTGTTAGCAGTCCGGACACGAATGGTTTATGTTCACTCCATCAAGCCGACTGGAAAAACATCTCATATTTTGTTAATTTATATGTTTATATGTTACGTAGCATTTTTATTATATAATTTTGAAAAAATGTCATAGATGGATTAAGCAAAATGTCTATATTAACGTTTTATACAACATTGAATGTGCCTCAGAGTGATTATTATTGTGTTATTATTATCATTATTAATATGGCATCTTCAAGACTAATAACACACTCTTAATGATTTTAATGTGTTCTTGCATGCCAGCACAGGTGCAAGTTGTGGAGTTTAAAGCAGTTAAGTTCAGTGACAAAGTGTAGCATTAAGAGTGGATTGTAGCAATTATTAAATAGAAAAAGGACAAAATGAAATAAACACCTGACAGCATAAGCCGCTCTGCCTATCTTCTGCAAGGTATGTAAATGGTGTACTGGACAGGCACCTCAAGTCGGTACCTGATCAGCCGGGCTGTGGTTCGTACGTTGGACTGCGTGCGGCCAGCAGTAACAGCCTGGTTGATCAGGCTCTAGTCCAACAGGAGGCCTGGTCACAGACCGGGCTGCAGGGGCGTTGACCCCTGGAATTCTCTCCAGGTAGACTCCAGGTAGACACCAGTTCATTTGTACATTATGGTTTTCTTATGAAAGAAGTGATCTAATGCAGTTTGCCTCACAAACTCTGTTTTATCTTATACTAACATGTCTGAAGGAGTAAAGAATGGGAAGACTTTTCATAGCTGGAGCAAGAATGCCCGCTACCACATACGTAATGACATACATATTTTATTCATTCTAGAGTGTATTTCAAGTTTTTATGCTATTTATATTGTTTATTATGTCATATTAGATGAATTGTGATAGATAAATAAGCCGTAGAGCTGATAACAGCGTCATATTGAACTGTACTATTTTGTCATGCCTCCTGACATCAGGAATGGATTAATTGGATTTACATTATTTCTTATGGGAAATATTGCTTCAACTTTAGGACGTTTCGACTTTAGGCCTAGCTCCTGGAACGGATTAAGGACAAAACTCGGGGTTCCACTGGACAGTGGACCCCCAGTTAATGTCATTAATTTGTTCCAGAATGCTGTTCAAGTGCCATTACCAAACGAATTTGTTCCATAAGAAATAATGTAAATCAGATTAGTCCTTTTTGACCCCCCCAAAAATTTAAAAAATTTCAAAA
>WNWK01038856.1:0-17727 GCA_009830355.1 Cherax destructor
AAATATCTATTGGACAATAATTTGCCACTTAAGTGCCTCCTGATAATGGACAATGCTCATTGTCATCCTCCAAGCAGTGAAAAATTGTGGAGGAGTTTAAATTCATCAAAGTGAAGTTCTTGCCCCCTAATACCACTCCTCTCCCCCAGCCCATGGACCAGCAGGTCATTTCCAACTTTAAAAACTCTACACCAAAGCACTGTTTCAAAAGTGCTTTGATGTGACCCTAAACATGAATATAACCCAAAAGAGAATTTTGGAAAAACATTTCCATATGCTGCATTGTGTAAACCTTATAGGTAAGGCTTGGGAAGGAGTGACTACCAGGACTTTGAACTCTGCCTGGAGAAAATTGTGGCCAGACTGTGTCCTAGAGAGGATTTTGAAGGTTTTGGGGCTGAGCCTCAGAACCCTGAGCATGAGCCTGAGCCTGAGCCTGTTGTGGAAGAAATTGTGGAATTGGGCAAGTCTTTGGGGTTAGAGGTGAGTGGTGAGGATGTGGAACAGTTGGTGGAGGAGCACAGGAGGAGCTAACCACTGAAGATCTGCAAGAGCTTCAGACAGCAACTGGAACAAGAGACCAGTGGTCAGGACAATGGTTCAGAGGAGGAGGAGGAGGTGGAAAAAAAATGGAAGAATGTGCCTTCTTCAAGGATTAAGGACATTTGTGGAATGTGGAGCAAGGTGCAAGCATTTATGGATGAATATCCCCCTAACCATGCTGTTGCAGGCCGTGCTGGCAACCTGTACAATGACACAGTGGTGTGTCATTTCAGGGATGTGTTAAAGAATCGCCAGACACAGAGCTCCCTGGACAAATTTATTGTTAGAAAGAGGCCCAATGACTCTCAAGCTGGTCCTAGTGGCATTCAAAGAAAAAGGAAGTAACCCCAGAAAAGAACTTACCACCTGCAGTGTTAATGGAAGGTTTCCCCTTCAAACACTGCATACTCTCCACCTTCTCCCCTCCTCCGTCCTCCACACATCAACAACTCTTCAATAAATGTAAGTGACATGTTATTGTTCAATATTTACATATGTATTTAGGTATTCTTCATTAAATTGTGTATTATTTAATGTCCAAAAGTTCAAAAAAATATTTTATTTAACTACTTTTGGAAGTCTTGGAGATTAAATTTATTTCCATTATTTCTTATGGGGAAAATTGATTCGAGTAATGATTGTTTCGCCTTAAGATATGCCCTCTCTGACGGATTAATATCGTAAGTCGAGTACCACTGTATTTCTATTGCATTTGTAGTCTTAAGCAGTAATATATCACAATAATGAACTAAAATTACATATTCGCCTTCAATTTTGCAAGATCTGTTGGTCTAAAAAACTTGTTTGGTTTTTGGGATCTCCCAGCAACATAACCTATTTTTCCCTTAAGTTCTTTTAATTATTTAACACGAAATTATCTAACACAACTTTTCAGGAACGTAACTATCGTGCTAAATGACGGTCTACTGTATAACATCTGCATTCTGTTTGCCTTCTAGAGCATCCAGAACCTTGTCGTAGTGGTCCAGTAGTTGGGACAGACAGGAGCGACCTGCTCTAAACCCATGCTGCCCTGGGTTGTGTAATTGATGGGTATCTAGATGAGTGGCGATCTTGCTTCTTAGAACCCTTTCAAGATTTTTATGATATGGGATGTTAGCGCTATTGGTCTGTAGTTCTTTGCTATTGCTTTACTGCCACCTTTGTGGAGTGGGGCTATGTCTGTTGTTTTTAGTAACTGCGGGATGACCCCAGTGTTCATGCTCCCTCTCCATAGGATGTTAAAAGCATGTGATAGGGGCTTCTTGCAGTTCTTGATGAACTCAGAGTTCCATGAGTCTGGGCCTGGAGTGGAGTGCATGAGCATGTCATTTATTGACAAATAACTTGTCAAAATGTGTTCAACATTGGTAATTCTATGCCAAAGCATGTAGCAATGCTTATAAAAGCAAAGGGTATTCATATCTCTTATTAAAGCAATCATTTTATCTGTCATATCATTGCTGTGTATTTTTCAAATAAAAATTAATTTTCCAAATAAATGTCTTATTTCATCACTGTCCCAGTTAATATGCACACTACTGTAATTTACCAAAGAGGTAAATTATAAATATAAAATCAGCTACATTTCAAGAGATAAATTTGCAATGTCTTGAGACCAATATGGCCGTTAAATGTCCTGAGATTGATACAGCCTTTAAATGTCTCAAGAATAATGCAACCTTCAAATATCGCAAAATTAATACAGCCTTTAAATGTCCCCAGACTAATACAGCCTTTAAATGTCCTGAGACTAATACAGTCTTCAAATGTCCTGAGACTAATACAGCCTTTAAATGTCCCGAGACTAATATAGCCATTAAATGTCCTGAGACCAATACAGTCTGAAATTCATATCAAAAGCAAATTATCACAAAGATATATAATTTTCTTACCATAATGTCTCTCCATCTACTCCACATACTAGTGGCAGTGTAAGCCATAGCATGTAATATGAATGGAGGGTAGAGTTGCAATTTGGCGTGAATAGTACCCAGCAAGTCTATTTCAGCTGTACGTACATCTACAAGTCCAAACTTCAATGCCAGTTCATCTTTGAAGCCTTCTTGGCCTACAGGACAAGACGATATTAAATTATTCAATGATCTATTGCATTTCTCTATGGAGTTAATTTACTCCTCCTATTAATCAATTTTATCTTTTGAAACAGTCACATTTACAAAGTTAATTTATGTCGCAGTGATTGTAATAACATTTCCCAAATTCTTGAAACAATATCAACATTTTTTAGGAATAGTCTCATCACCTTTATGGACAGTATAATAAAATTTTATGAAAAGCTTACTGTTTTTGGAGAGTGAGCTTGAAGTATGAGAGGGTTGTAGCATGCTGTCTCTTTTGTATAGTAGGTATGGTTAAATATCCCCAGTGAGGCACTAAAACTCTTGCATTCAGGATCATCAGACACTTGGTATCTCACAAACACTTTCTCATGTACTGATGGGGTCTTCAGCTGTATAAAAGATAAAACTATATATGTACATATATTATATTGAAAGTACGTAGTCCCTGAGTTACAATATTAATTCATTCCAGGAGACGTATCATACCTCAAAATTATCGTAACTCAAACCCCAAAATACACGGTTTTATGGTAATTTGTACTGAGATGCCAACACACCCAATCTGCCCTTGGATACATTTTATTTAAAAACTCTGAGGTTTTCTGAATGGTAAACAAACAGGCTTAAACTTCAACTCTCCAGAGGCACTGGCACCCAACAGCAGAGTAAGCCTATCTTTTATGGGATTATGCCCAGGCAAAGTGGCAGGATAGGGTAGGGTAGGCCAGGGAAGAGCAAGTAGGCCCCAGAGCTGGCAGGGCAGGGCAGGGCAGAGCAGGGCAGGGCAGAGCAGGGCAGGGCAGGGCAGGGCAGGGCAGGGCAGAGCAGAGCGAGCAGGGCAGGGCAGGGCAGGGAAGAGCAGAGCAGCAGAGCAGAACAGAGCAGGGCAGAACAGGGCAGGCAGGGCAGGGCAGGCAAACCATGGCAGACAGGGCAGGATAGGACAGGGCAGGACAGGCCAGAGCAGGCAGGGCAGAACTGGCCAGAGCAGGCAGGGCAGGACTGGCCAGAGCAGGCAGGGCAAGACTAGCCAGAGCAGGCAGAGTAGGACTGGCCAGAGCAGGCAGGGCAAGACTAGCCATAGCAGGCAGGACTGGCCAGAGCAGGCAGGGCAGGACTGGCCATAGGCAGGCAGGACTGGCCAGAGCAGGCAGGGCAGGGTTGGCCAGAGCAGGCAGGGCAGGGCTGGCCAGAGCAGGCAGGGCAGGACTGGCCAGAGCTGGCAGGGCAGGACTGGCCAGAGCAGGCAGGGCAGGACTGGCCAGACTCTTCTCAAAAACCCCTACTACCTAAAACTAAATACTCAATACTTAACTATTACCAACAAATCTCCCAATTACCTAAATCTTAAAACTTTAAAATTTAGAGGCCCAAAGTTCATACATTACTTAATACTACATTGTAGTATAAATACCTGCCCAAAACAATACTGCCTTACACCCATTTGTAGCATTCTCATACTGTGAACTACTTTCAACAACACACAATGTTATATTCCCATAATATAATTTAAATATTTACTACTGATATAAACAACCTGCAAAATACTTTCAACTTGTCACAATGTCATATCCCCAGATTGTATTTTGAATAAACTTACTGTCTGCTATAAATAAAAACAGGACTGGCCAGAGCAGGCAGGACTGGCCAGAGCAGAAAGGGCAGGGCTGGCCAGAGCAGGCAGGGAAGGGCTGGCCAGAGCAGGCAGGGCAGGACTGGCCAGAGCAGGCAGGGCAGGACTGGCCAGAGCAGGCAGGACAGGACTGGCCAGAGCAGGCAGGGCAGGACTGGCCAGAGCAGGCAGGGCAGAACTGGCCAGAGCATGGCAGGGCAGGGCAGGGCAGGGAAGGGAAGAGCAGGCCAAAGTAGGCAGGGCAGGCCAAAGCAGACATGGCAGGTGTTATGGGGTATTATGGACTTGTTATGGGGGCTATGGAACCCAGCATGTATTGTTGTAATTAAATAACATGAATGCCTAATTATATTGAATTAATCAGCAGTACTGCTCAGGAGAGTTTAAAAGGCTTGGCCAGCCTTAAAAGCTTAAGAGCTGATTTAACTGATTTTCTCAATATAATAGGTTATATAAATAATGCACACATATTATTAACTAATTAATTGTAAGTTGCATGTCTCATTGTAATAACATAAGATATGTTGAGAGGATTTGCAAAGTGATGTGTATGTTTTGAGGGGGAGGAGCTTAGAGAGAGGTTGTTTTCCCACAATGCCCTTCCTGAGAACAATGGCGGCTGGAGTGAGCTGGTGTTGTAGGTGCTGATTTTTAACTCAGCTTCAGGGCTGAATGAGTGCCCAAAAGGTAATGGGGAGAGTTGTAAATCGATGTCACCATGACATTCTGTGATCTTCAGTGTATCAAGACACTGGAGGGTTAAGAAATGTTGAGAAAGAGAGTTGAAGGTGGCAGCTGAGCCATGTGCTTTGGGAAAGGCTGATTATATGTTTAGGAGTGGAGACCTGTATATTATATGTATATACGTACTTTTTAATATAGCTCTATTTTTATAATGTTGGTTTAAATAACCTTTAAGAGGAATGTGAAGACCAATAAGTTTTCAGATGCAGCAGCTAAACCTGAGTATCTTTTAGCCTAATAATGTCCTCCTTTTACCCTAAGACCTTTTGAGTAGATACCCTATGCTAGTACATGTAGAACCTTGATGATAAATAAGGGAAAATAACATAACATGGGGGCCTTAACCGGGAGAGTTATTTGACTGTTAAAATAACTCAAAACATTCTTTGAGATGTACTGGTATGAGATAGGGTTATGAGTCACATGTTTTGGTAGGATAAAATTTACCTTGTAAAATTTACCTTGTAAAAATTACCTTGGTGGTGTCAGTGGAAGGTTCATGTATTAGTTTACAGGTTGTTTTCTCCAGAGTGGGGATTAAAGTTGAGTAACACATTTTGTTTGTGATTATGGTAGAGTGCCATGTGAAGATTTTTCCATAGAACTTGTGTTATTTTTTTAATGTACCTGTGTAAAGACCTTGTCCATTGATGCTGTGCAGGAATTTAAGGGTAAATATGTCAGAAGCTGAATCTTTAGAATTTTCTGGCTTCAGTGAGGAGGTAAATAATTCATCAGTAAACATGTCTGTTAACAGTGAACAGGAGGAATCACCTCCTGCAGGTAATAAGGAAGCGATGATGAAACTTGAGATAGCTTTGATGGCAGCTAGGACAAAATTCTTAGAAACTCAGGAGAGAGTACGTAAAGGGTTAGGAGGTTCAGACCAAGAGCCTGAGCAGTACTTTAACCTAAGTAAAGCTGCAAATTTGTCCCTAAGTTTACAGAGAATGACCAGACAGATATTTTTCCTTTTTTGAGAAGACTGCAAAGGAGCAAAGATGGCCCAAACAGCAATGGGCTACCTAGTTCGCACACAGCTTGTAGGCAAAGGTTTTCAGAGAGTAGAGACTCTGGAAGAAGGAGAATTTTCTGATTATGAGAAAGTAAAGGAGGTAGTATTGCTTGCATACCAAATGATACCTGAGAAATATAGGCAAAGGTTCAGAAGCAAAAAATTTCAGGAGGGGCAGACCTTAACTGAGTTAGGGAATGAGAAACTGTTCCTGTTTAAGAAGTGGGCTTGTTCAAAAGGAGTGAACAAGGACTATGAAAAGTTAGTAGACCTAATTGTTCATGAGGAATTGTACAATGCAATCCCTGTTGACCTTAGAGAATATTTGGAGGACAAAAACCCAGATAATCTTTCAGCAGCAATGGATTTGGGTGACAGATTCTTAGCTCATAGGGAATTGGTAGGTAAAAACAGTCATGCTCATTCAAAACATTTCCCTGTCTTTTATAAACCTTATTACAAATCCTATGGTCATAAAGGTAGGTGGGACATGAATTATCAGGGACAGATAAAGGCAGATGCACCCTCACAAACAGAAGGGAAAGGTAAATCAGCTGGAGCTCAAAGTTTACCTAGACCATCAAATAATGTTTCAGTTCCTCGAGCACACAGTACTAGTCCTACTCCAAACGGTAAACATACCCTTAGGAATTATACCTGTTACTACTGTAACAAGACTGGTCACATACAAAAGTATTGCTTTTCTAAACAGCAAGATCAGAGAAAGGAGGAACAATCCCAGGATATCCTAACTGCAGAGACACATCCGGTGGCTTGCATTAAGTCTTCAAGGCAAGGTGAGGAGGAACCCTTAGAATTAGACCCCAGGATGCGGGTTTTTGCTAGTAAGTCCACAGTGGCCTTGCATGGATGTGGGCAGGGTTGAGAACATGTTGTCCTTGAGAGATGGATGTAGCACCTACTCCTTGCTACGTGGGAGTACTGCCAGTGTCTAATGATACCTATACTGGGAAAGATATATTATTGAAGGGTATTACGGGTTCGACCATAAGAACACCTGTACACAAGTTATGGGTAGAATCCGCATACCAAGTTGGCTATCTCCCTGTAGGTATTTCAGATGAGATTCCCTTTGAGGGTGTTGACCTCTTATTAGGAAATAATGTAATGGGCCTGTTAGACAGTGAGGAACATCTAGTAAGGGGAGAACCAATTCCCAAAGTTTGGGAGGAGAAGGCTAGAGAGACCCTTCCAGACCTTCTCCCTACTGGTTCCACCATGAGAAGTATGGCTCATGATCATGCTATCAATAGTCTTTATGATATTTCTCATGAGGATGATGAGGGCTTAAGTCTGGAAACACTGTTTTCTGATGTTGAACTGCAGTCAACTGAAGAAAGGGATGTTCCAGCCAGAGCTGAGCATGATTGGAGCATAGATCAGTTCAGGAGTGTGAGAGAGACTGCATCTACTAAGGTGCATTTAATTTCTGTACAGGAGAATGATGTCACACTGAGCAGAGCCTCAGCTGTGGCTGAGGAAGCAGTTTCACAAGTTAATAAGTGCTTTCATTTCAGAGAGGAAACTTTTACAGAGAAGTTGCCTCTGTTTGTAGTACCAAGGAAAGGAGAACAAGTGTTTTGTCACCAAATGATGATGATGATGTCCAAGGTTTCCAGGCATTTCTTCAAGCCTCAGCTGTGGGAGACTGTGGAAGAATATAGTAAGACCTATCATGTCTGTCAATTTAGAGGGAAACCTTGTCCGTGTATTAAACCTGTTCCCTTTCAGCTTATTTCAGCACCAGGTGGACCCTTCAACAAGCTGATAGTAGATGTAGTTGGTCCAATCCCAAGGACCAGAATGGGAAATGATTATTTACTCACAACAAATTGCTCTACTACCAGGTACCTGAAAGCAGTCCCTCTATATAGGATGACAACTCGTGTAGTCTTAAGGGCTTTGATGAAGTTCTTTTCTCATGTTGGCTTTCCTCGGGAGGTACAAACCGATCAGGGGTCTAACTTTACTTCAAAACTATTTAGAAATGTGTTAACGGGGTTAGATGTACAGCCTAAAATTTCAACTGCCTATCACCCTCAATCTCAGGGGGTAGTGAAAAGATGTCATCAAACCCTAAAGGCAAAGATGCAAGCCTGTAGTATAGACAATACTAACATCTGGGATGAGAGGACCCCTCTCTTTGTAACTGCTGAGTGGGGAAGCACTCTGGAATCTCTGAGCTATTGGCTTAGGGAAAATGGTGATGCTTCCCCCTCGGAGCTTTTTCTCAGTTTCAGATACTGTTTGGCTTGTATGAAATGGATGGTACCAGTGAAAGTACCCATCAACCAGATCCAAATAATGAAGTGGGACCATGACGTGGACCATAATGCTCTGGAGGCTGGAGATGAGGTGCTGGCATTGGAGCCAGTTCATGTGAGAAAATGTATGGAAAGTTGCTGTGAGCTGACCATGGTGTGTGGAAAGTTCTCAAGAGTAAGATATATAATCCACACACCCGAGCAGAAAAGGTGTAAGAATAATGTATACAGTAACTGGTTAGAGGATTTAGCATTATATCAGAAACCTAGAGTGACCAATGTTTCAGTGGATCCAGTATGTAAAGAGGTGCAAAATAATACTCTGTATGTAATGGCCGAAAAGTATGTAAGAAATTCCATGTTTATAGAGAGATTGGAGAAATAATGTTTGGTCTTTCTAAGGAAAGTGTTGGAGAGTTGGCTCAACCACCGTGTAACCTTGTAAAAGTTTGGGATGTCACTAAAGGGGTAAAGTCAAGACTTCATGAAGAAATTGATAAGGAAGCTGAGCCAATTCGACAATATTTGTGTGTGAGTAATCTGCATGAAAACAGGGATATGGAGGAAAAAGTGAAATTCCTTCAATACCAGTTTGTAGTGCTTAGTGAGAGTCAGTGGGCATTCCTATGCTTCATGGTTCCCAAATTCAATGGCACCTTGAGCAAATGCACTGACTGCCACAAAGTACATGTAACAACTAAAGTTTACTGGCTTAGAAAGTTTGATGCTGATGTTTTAAAAGATGCAAAAGTATTAGATAAAGTAAAGCATGAGGCAGGAAGATGTGATATTCCTGGCCTGGGTGCCAATACAATTTCCATGTGTGTAATGTCAATTGAGTTCATTGAGTATTCAAAATTATTGTGGGAGATTGAACGTGAAAGTATTTTTGTAAACTTGATGTACGCATCCAGGGTACGGGAAGATGTCTTGGGGTTTGTGTTTGTATTGCAAGAGGTTGCAGAATTAGTATTGGTTGTCTATTCTGCATCTGTATATGTCCCAGGATCGTTTCACCCTGTTCCTATGTATGGTGACCCGACTCAGACTCTTAAGATGGGTTTTGTCTGTGATTGCTGAGGTTCTTCTAGATGTTTATGTAGATAAATGGTGCATGCTTAGTACATAGTGTTTGTCTTGTGCTGACCTTGTTGTTTTTGGCGGGCCTGAATGCTCCCTACCAGCCATTCAACTGTGAAGGAGATGGTTGGAGCCAGACAAGAGAAGGGAGTCAGGGTATCAAAAATTGTGAGTTGAGGCGGAGTTGACAACCTTCGGTGACATGAGAAGTCCAGGGAGGTATGTTGTTTGTGTCTTGGTGTGCTCTAAGTACGAAACGGTCCAACGGTTGCCTGAGTGGTCCCGTGTATCTCCTCCATGTACTATAGCAGTTCCTCCTTATAAGGTTGGAGGATCTGTATGGAGTGAGGTCCTCGGAAGATGGGGGTATGTGCCTGACCATTTAAGGATTTTGGGTGTTGACTGGAGAGTCTCACTTTTTTGGTTCGGCCACCACGTAAGAGACACCTTGACATGTTTTTGTGAAGTTCTGCCTGGGGTATACCTGACTGCTCTGGGTTTGGCTCTACTCTCATCTCCTGATCAGGAAGATGCCATCCTGGAGTACCAGTTGCCTGCTGGATTTACCGCAGCGGAGGCACAGGCCTGTCGGTGCTGGCTTCCACAGTGGGCTTTGTGTGTAGTCCTTGCATTGTAAAAAGGTATTATGTTGATAACCACTAAAGTAGTTAATGGTTACACCCTGCAGTATGGGGATGTGGTTGAACTGTTTTTCTAATAACCTCTGCATTCTGTTCTAGTATTGTTCCATTCATGGGTTTTGTATGGTGTATGGTAAGGGCAGAATTGCATGTTTATGCTGGGAAGGTTCAGTGGAGCCATGAGATTTGTAGATTGCCATGTTGTATGTCACCTTGTTGTATAACTGTACAGTGAAGAGTTATTATGGTGCTGTGGTATATGTAAAACCTCTAGTAGTGTTACTACCACCTTTAGGCTAAGACCTTATTTTCCCTAGCCGTATCCTGCGGGACACTGCTAGCTTTTGTGAGACTCCGTCTTATAGGACTCCGTCTTTATAAGACTCCGTCTTTATAAGACTCCGTCTTAAAGAGCTGGAGGGGGTGTTATGGGGTATTATGGACTTGTTATGGGGCTATGGAACCCAGCATGTATTGTTGTAATTAAATAACATGAATGCCTAATTATATTGAATTAATCAGCAGTACTGCTCAGGAGAGTTTAAAGGCTTGGCCAGCCTTAAAGCTTAAGAGCTGATTTAACTGATTTTCTCAATATAATAGGTTATATAAATAATGCACACATATTATTAACTAATTAATTGTAAGTTGCATGTCTCATTGTAATAACATAAGATATGTTGAGAGGATTTGCAAAGTGATGTGTATGTTTTGAGGGGGAGGAGCTTAGAGAGAGGTTGTTTTCCCACAATGCCCTTCCTGAGAACAATGGCGGCTGGAGTGAGCTGGTGTTGTAGGTGCTGATTTTTAACTCGGCTTCAGGGCTGAATGAGTGCCCAAAAGGTAATGGGGAGAGTTGTAAATCGATGTCACCATGACATTCTGTGATCTTCAGTGTATCAAGACACTGGAGTGTTAAGAAATGTTGAGAAAGAGAGAGTTGAAGGTGGCAGCTGAGCCATGTGCTTTGGGAAAGGCTGATTATATGTTTAGGAGTGGAGACCTGTATATTATATGTATATACTTTTTAATATAGCTCTAATTTTATAATGTTGGTTTAAATAACCTTTAAGAGGAATGTGAAGACCAATAAGTTTTCAGATGCAGCAGCTAAACCTGAGTAAGTATCTTTTAGCCTAATAATGTCCTCCTTTTACCCTAAGACCTTTTGAGTAGATACCCTATGCTAGTACATGTAGAACCTTGATGATAAATAAGGGAAAATAACATAACAGCAGGACTGGCCAGACTCTTCTCAAAAACCACCTACTCACCCTAAACTAAATACTCAATACTTAACTTTACCAAAAAATCTCCCAATTACCTAAATCTTAAAACTTTAAAATTAGAGGCCCAAAGTTCATACATTACTTAATACTACATTGTAGTATAAATACCTGCCCAAAACAATACTGCCTTACACCCATTTGTAGCATTCTCATACTGTAAACTACTTTCAACAACACACAATGTTATATTTCCATAATATAATTTAAATATTTACTATTGATATAAAAAACCTGCAAAATACTTTCAACTTGTCACAATGTCATATCCACAGATTGTATTTTGAATAAACTTACTGTCTGCTATAAATAAAAACAGATCTACAACTTAAACTATGATCAATTTCACAAGTATTAACCCTTTGAGGGTCGGTCCCATACTAGTACGTCATTGAAGCAAGGGTTGGTCACGTACTAGTACGCGTAAATTCTAGCGCCTTCAAATCGAGCGGAAGAAAGCTGGTAGGCCTACATGTGAGAGAATGGGTCTGCGCGGTCAGTGTGCGCAGTAGGAAAAAAATTGTGGAGCCAGTGGTGCATTGTGGGAACACCATTTCAATACCTCTTGATCACCATGCCTCGTGGTAAGAAACACCTCACTCCTCGGCGAATTGGGACTCTTTTGTTCCCAAGTGACAGTTCAAACACAGATGGAAGTGTCAGCGAAGATGAATTCCAGGGTTTTGGTGAGTTTGTGACCGAAAATAATGAACCTAATACCGGTAATAGTGAGGAAAACCCAGACGACCCACAACCTTCCACCTCCGGTGCTATGGCGTCTTGTTCACGTTCACTTGTACCAGTATGAAGGAGGAAATTGTTATTTACTCATATCCAGGACTCAGATGTGAGCAATGGTGATGATAGTGATAGTGAATATGAACTCCAAGCTCTTCAAAACAGTTCCAGTAGCAAGAGTGAAGAGGAATATTCTCCAGTGAAGCGTCAGTATATACGACGGTATATGCGCTCTGGAAGTGTGCCATATGCTGTTCCAAGGATAAGGAGTACATCTCGGAGTACATCCCGTGGGCATACAACAGGAAGTGATAGTGAAAATGAAGGTGATATTGTTACAATGGGGATGAAAAATGTACATGCATCATCAGATGGTGGTGGTGGCGGTGCCAGCCATCAGGCACCAGCATTGGACCATGCTGCTACCCACGCCGCTGCGTCAGCCTCACCCACCCACCCACCACAACAACCTCCACAACCACCTGTCAATATTCAGTACCCACCAGCAGACCGCACCTGGGATTGGCAGGAAGCTGACAATTTTGTTCCCAATCCCCATCACTTTGATGAAAGTCAAAGTGGCATACAGCCATCTTGTACACTTGGGAACAATGCCACTGAACTGGAATGTTTCCAGTTATTCTTTGACGAACCCCTGATGGAAATTATTGTCAGGGAAAGCAACAGATACTTCGATTACACCATGGCAAACAAGATTCTTTCACCAGGATCACGTCTACACCAGTGGAAGGAGACAACTGTGGCTGAGATATATCTTTTGTTTGCCACAATAATGATTATGCCACATGTGTATAAGCACAGTGTCAAATCATACTGGTCGACAGACCGCTTCATTTCAACCCCATCTTTTAGTGAAATAATACCAGTGAATAGATTTGTGCTACTATTACGTATGCTACATTTCTCAGACAAAACCAGGCCTGACAGAAATATGTTTATGTATCTGAAACAGAAATTCAATATGTATTTTTATCCCTTCAGGAACTTGTTATTGATGAGTCTTTGATTTTGTTCAAAGGTAGACTGTCGTTCAAGCAGTACATACCAAGCAAGAGTAAACGTTTTGGTATAAAGTTGTTTGTACTTTGTGATTGCTACAGTGGTCTTGTATTGGACATTATTGTGTACACTGGAAGCAATACATTGCAAAATACAGTGGTACCTCGAGTTACGATATTTTTTCGTTCGAGAATGCTGTTCAAGTGCCATTACCAAACGAATTTATCCCCATAAGGAATAATGTAAAATAGACTAGTCCTTTTACACCCCCAAAAATATACTTACAAAAGCATTTAAAAAAATAAACTTACATAAAAGGGCGATTTTGGGGACCATCGTAACTCGAGGTACCACTGTACCATGAAGTTATTGGGTATCTCTGGTGATGTGGTTAGAACAATGATGGAACCATATTTTGGTAAGGGGCATATATTATATACTGATAACTGGTACATAAGCCCTTTACTCAGTGATTTTTTGTGAGTGAACATGACAGATGTGTGCGGTACAGTGCGTGCAAATCGTAAACATATGCCAAGGTTCATCGCAGGCACTCGTAGAGGTGAGGTGCAGGCATTTGCTGCCAACGACATCATGGCATTTCGGTGGCATGACAAACGAGATGTCACACTGTTGTCATCAGTTCACCAAAACGAAATGAGAGACACTGGCAGGCTGAATAGAGAGACCAATGAACCCATCCTAAAACCTGCAGCAGTAATGGACTACACTCTCAATATGCGTTCAGTGGACAAATGTGACATGCAGATTGGGTTTGCTGACTGTGTTCGCAAGAGTTATAATTGGTACATAAAACTCTTTTTTCATCTTGTGGACATTTCCATGCTGAATGCTTATAATGTGTATAAGTTGAAGACCAGAAACAAACCACCATATGGTCAGTTTTGTTTGTCTCTCATCAGACAAATATTATTCAAGTACCAAGTAACAACACCTGCAATAGAACAACACCTGCGAACTGAACAACACCTACCTTCTCGTCTGAGTCCTGGTGAACACTTCCTAACAAAACTGCCTGCTACTGCTTGCAAGAAAAAGGCTCAGAAGAGGTGTTTTGTCTGTGCACATACAAAAAAACGCCCACAACAATGCAGAGACACTCGTTTCATGTGTGTGGAATGTGAAACACCACTGTGCATGGAACCATGTTTCAGAGACTTCCACAGGCTGCAGAACTTCTAGAAACATGTCCAGTGGCTGTATATATGTATATATATGATAGACAAATAATAATAAACAACATTGTATATTAATCGTGTGTGTAAACATTTTTTGTAAACAATATAATGACAACAGTGTTTGTGGAGCTATTGTGTATTATACAACAAGTGAATATATACCAAATAGTGCTCATATTGGTCTCACAGGCCACAAATGTTACTTGGAAAAAGAAAAAAGAAAAAACAAAAGAAAAAAGTGGAAAAAAAAACAAAATAAATAATTACCGGGTGACCGGAAGTCGGCGATGTTGCCGACAGCGGTTCAATTTCAGTGAACTTCACGCCTTCATATCTCGGTAAGTATTGATCACAAAAAATTTTTGTTTAGCTATTTAGATTTAGAAAAAAAAACTATTATTTCATAAGAATTTTTTTTTTTTTTTTTTTTTAAATATTTTCCGACCCTGAGAACGAGTTTGGGAAAGGGCCTGTTGACCCTGAAAGGGTTAAGTAGTCTGTAAGCCATTAAATTTAGTTTGCCCATAATGCTATGGCATGATAGTGGCTGTCTTTGCACTGCAACTCATTATTGTAATTACATAATCTCAATGTAAACTTGCAATGAAATAAAAATTTGTATTTGAATTATACAGTGAAACCCCGAGTTTTGGCCACCCCGAGTATTGGCTGCTTCTAGTTTCGGTGGCTTTTTTTGGCCTAATTTTGCCCTGACTTTTAGCCATTGCCCCGAGTTTTGGCTGGCGTACCAGACCTGTCCGCTTGCTCGCGCTTGCGAGCCTCCCGACGCAGGCGTTGTGAGCCAGTTTAGCTTTGTTTATCCTTGAGTGAACATTACCCTGCATGCTCATCCTAACATTTCACAATAAATTAATTGTGATTAGTGCTTGTTTATTGATTGTGACTGTGAAATAAGCCACCATGGGCCCAAAGAAACTTCCTAGTGGCAGCCCTTTGGTAAAGAAAGCGAGAAACACCATAGAAGTGAAGAAAAGAAATTGTAGAAAAATACGAGTGGCATACGTGTGGGCGAGCTTGCCAGGATGTGCAAAAACAAATCAACAATCACTTCTATCCTGGCGAAGAGAAAAGAAATCAAGGAAGCTGATATTGTGAGGCAGTGGAAGCAGTGGTAGAGGCAGTCTTAACCCTTTGGGGGTCGACAGGCCTTCTCAGGAAAGTGTTCCTGGGGTCGAAATTTTTTTGGAAAAAAAAAAAATTTTTTCTTATGAAACGATAGAGAATCTTTTTCCGATCATAAAGCCACCAAAATTATGAAATTTGATCGAAAACTAACGGAATTATGCTGTCGCGAAGTTAGCAGTAGCTATGACACTTACGCATCGGCGATTTTGCCCACTTTGAGCCCTATTTTCGACAAATTCCAATGCTTCAGTCTCCAAAAATTATAGCTATTTCGCTAGAACTCCATTTCGTCTATCGATTGAGTACAAGAAACCGCCTATTTACCAATTTCATCTACCCAAAATATTGGTCAGAAAATGGCAATTTTCCAATTTCACACAAATTTCAAACGATGCCAATTTCAAAATAGGGTCCAGAGTAAACAAGGCAGACATTCCTGGCACTAAAATAACATGTTCTCTGTTCATTAGTCACGTCTCCAGGCCCCTGTTCCATTACTTTTGCTTTTCATTTTGAATTTTTATTCTCACAAAAAATAGAAGATTTACTGTTATGTATACAACTGCATCATTGTAAAAATGGTACAAATAATATCAGAGCACTTGTGCATGAATATAAGACTCGCCAGTTGATGTGTATTGGAGGCATGGTGTGATTTGTTTACTCTTGAACATCGTCAAAAATCGAACATTTTCGCTACTTTGAGCTCAATTTCAAGGTACTTGTAATTGTCATACCAATCAAAATCATCACTATTTCTGTAAAATATCTTCCATTCTATCAAATGAGACCAAGAAAACGAGAATACATCAATAAATACCATACGAAAATCGACTGCAAAGTCGCTGTTTTAATCGAAAAAAACGGTCAGAGTTTTTTTTCTCTCATTATGCAGTGTGTACTGCAGGATTTTTTTTATACTGCGCACACTGACCACACAGACCCATTCTTTCATATATATGCCTACCAGACGTTTTCTGCTTAAATTGAGGCCGCTAGAATTTGGGCGTACTAGTACGACACCAACCCCTGCTCGTAAAACGTACTAGTACAGCACCGACCCCGAAAGGGTTAATGTAGAGTGAGAGGTGAGTAAACAAGATTAAATGAATAAACGAGAGAGAATGAGAGTGTAGAAGGTTCACGAGTTTTGTAAACAAACCAGTTGTTGTTGCTGTTACCAGCCTGGACACGAATGGAATATATTCACTCCGTGAAGTCCACTGGAAAAACATCTCATATTTATGTTAATTTATATGTTATGTAGCGTGTTTATTATATAATTTTGAAAAAATATCATAAATAGATTAAGCAAGATGTCTACATATACAGTGGACCCCCGACTAACGAGCACCCCGGAAATCGTACAATTATGTAAGTATAATATTGTAAGTGCTTTTGTAAGTGTATTTTTGGGGGTCTTAAATGGACTAACCTACTTGACATTATTTCTTAAGGGAGTAAATTCGTTTGGTAATGGCACTTGAGCAGGCTTCTGGAATGAATTTTGCTCGTTAGTCGGGGGTCCACTGTATTAACATTTTATACGCCTAAGAGTGATTAGTATTGTGTTGTTATTATCATCCCCTTACAACAGATATCACTACTATAACTCACCACACTATACATGATATAACAAAATCACTATTTAACCTAAATGATGAATGATCACGTCGACCCTGATCTAAACCTACTTAATCGAACACCTATTCAAAATTTACTGGAAAATAACTGCCTCTACTACACAGCATCACAAGCCCACACTGTCCTAAACACTACTAAAAGTATAACAGTTCTTAACTACAATGTCCGATCCTTAAGCAAACACTATGATGACCTCCTTGCTCTCCTTGGTTCCCTAAAAGCAACCTTCACATGTATTGTCCTTACTGAAACCTGGCTTAAGCAGGATACAATAGATATCTACTCGCTGCCAGGATACACAGCAATACACAACTGCAGACCACATCAAGCGGGGGGAGGTATTGCAATCTATTACTCTAATGAAATATCCTGCTGTGACACCAATTGCTATAATGATGAATATGGAGAATATATTTTTGCTAAATTTACTGCACAAAACCTTAAGACTCCCATAACCATCGGGGCCATTTACCGGATGCCTCATACAAACATCCCAAGTTTTAGCGATCAACTAAAAACGCAAATAACAAACAACCAATTGAACAACCACCACCTTATCTTAGCTGGAGACTTCAACATCAACCTTGGCCTACCAGATGACCAGCCAGTAACCGATTTCATCAACAATATGAACAACACACTTCTCATACCAACAATAACCAAACCAAC
>WNWK01038857.1:0-17727 GCA_009830355.1 Cherax destructor
CTGAAGTCCGGGGTTCGAATCCCCCCGGTAAGGCGGGAAAAACATTAGGAACGTGTTTCGTGAGACCTGATGTTCCTGTTCCCCCATCAGAAAAATTTGGAACCCTTTGGTGTTGGGGGAAACTGGGTGGGTGGCATCCTGGGTGTTAGTGGACTAGTGGGGAGGCACCCTTTGGTGTTAGTGGTCTGGTGTGGGTGGCATCCTGGGTGTTAGAGGACTGGGGGGGTGGATCCGGGGTGTTAACGGACGGGAGTGGGTGGCATCCGGGGTTTTAAACGGACTGGGGGGTGGCATCCTGGGTTTAAATGTATACGTTACTTTTTAAACTTACAGTCTTATAAAACCCATATTTGAGGAAAAAATTCAAAAAAAATTAAAAATTTTAAAAAATAATAAAAAAAAAATAAATAACAAAAAACTTTTTGGTATTATTGTACAATAACTCTCAGTGTTATCTATAATAAAACCAGCTTTGTATTTTTTGAAAAAATTTTTAAAATTTATGATATTATAAAATTTAAATATGTAAAAAACCTCTATGTGGGTTAAATGACTCAAAAAAATAAAATATATTAGTTAGTCTTCAAAATATGTTTTTTAATTTTTAAACGTAAACAATAATTTTTTTTTTAGTCTTTTTTCTTTTTTAAATATAAAAAAATATAGAAAGTATAAATTTTTAGATTTTAAAAAAATTTTTTTAAGATATAAATGTAATTTTTAAAGGGTTTTTTAAAATTTTTAAAAAGATATATAAAATTTACAAGATTTAAAAAAAAAACCTATATGTTTTTTCAAACGGGCAAAAAATAATTTTTGCTTTTTTAAAAAAACTATGTTTAAAAATTTTATAAAAATTAAAAGTAAAAAATTTTGTTGGGTTTTAATTTAATTCTTTTTAATAAATCAATTTATTTTATTTATTTTTTTTCCCCCTTTTTTTAATTATATTTAGACATCGCATCATTCCACCCCCTTTTAAAGGGGGAGGGTAGGTGCCAAAGCTACCATTTTGAAACCCCCAAAACCTGCCCTTAGCGTCAGGCTGTTTGGGGGAAAGTTAGGCCTGGGCGGGTTTGGGCCCGGGGGGGGGGTACTTAACCCCCCCCCATGGGAAAACATAGGGCTCTGATACCCCCAGGACGGGAGCCGGGCCGGGGGGCCATCTGGTAAAGCCCGGGGGGAGAATTCCCCGAATCAACACCCCCCCTCCCCCTTTAATTATAATTTTAACCTGGTTTTAATAATGGGGGGCATCTGGAGGGGGAAAGGAAACTTTTATCCCAAATATTTTTTAAAATTTTCTGAGGAACCTCCATAAATCCCCCGGGGAAATCAGTGGATGCTGGGGGAGATTAGTGGGGTGCTGGGGTAGATCAGTGGATCTTAGATCATTGGGTGCTAAGATCATGCATGCTGGGGGGAGGTCTAAATGCTGGGGGGAGATTATTTGATGTTGGGGGGGTCAGTGAATCCCGGGTAGGGCAGTGAATTTGGGTAGATCAGTGAAATTTGGGGAGTTTTTTGACTGTTGGGGGGGGGGAAACAGTGACTGCGGGGAGTCAGTGGAAGATGGGGTAATGGATGCTGGGGTAGATCAGTTGATGCTGGGGTTTGTTGGGGATCCTGGGGTAGATCAGTGGTTGGGGGGGTAGATCACTGGGTGCGGGGGAAGATTAGTGGATGCTGGGTAGGTCAGTGGATGCTGGGGTAGGTCAGTGGATGCTGGGGTAGATCAGTGGATGATCGGTAGGTCAGTGGATGCTGGGTAGGTCAGTGGATGCTGGGGGGAGTCAGTGGATGCTCAGGTAGGTCAGGGGATGCTGGGGTGATCAGTGACTGATTTGGTAGATTAGTGGATGCTGGGGTAGATCAGTGGATGTTTGTGTGGGTATTGAGAGAATAAATAGTTGTCAAAGACCTCCTTGTAGGGTGATTACGGTATATTTAGAGTCTGTGAGAGGGGGTACCCCGTCGGGTTCAGCGAGGTCTACGGCTAGTGGGCTGAAGGCCTATGACGAAACCGCCAATGGAGCGAGAGCTCTGACGTCAAAATCCAAGGGAGCCTACATGTAACGTCTGGATTACTATACTGAGATACACTACACAAGTGTATACATATTTACTGACACGACAGATGCTGAAGTAGATCAGCGGATGCTGGGTAGGTCAGTGGATGCGGGTGGTCGTGGTGCGGGTTGGTCAGTGGATGCGGGGTAGGTCAGTGGATGCTGGGTTAGGTCAGTGGATGCCGGGTTAGGTCAGTGGATGCGGGTTAAATCAGTGTTCTGGAATAGAAAGTGGTTTTGGGTAGACCAGAGAATGAAGGGGTAATTAGTGAATGCTGGTGTACAACAGAGAATGCTGGGATATATCTGGTAATGCTGGGTAGATCAGTGGATGCTGTGGTAAATCAGTGAATGCAGGTTTCAGGGAGTAGATGCTGGGGTAGATCAGTGAAAGCAAGTGTACATGAGTAGATGCTACCAGTACATGTACAAGGTGTACAAACCATAGCTGACATCATTGACATACTATTATATAGAAAGCCCTTGTTAGGGAAACATTTTCCCATATTAGGTCCGACCCGGATCGACCCACACCAGTCCACTAACACCCGGTACCCATTTTACACTAATGGACGATATTACAACGTCAGGTTCAATGGCCTGTTAACCTGAGTGTAAAGGGAGCTTGGAGCAAGAAACACAGTAGAAAATGCTTTGAATCTGTATTTCCTTTCCAAGCTATAATTATATAAGACTTTTGTCTTTTCCTTACCAAGTAAATAAAAAGGGCTTTACACATATGTACACTATATACAGAAAGAGTAGTATTTAGTACATGCCACAGTTGTCAATTCAAAACAGTGGCCAAAAGACAAACAACCTTCCACAACCAGCTCAATGCAGGAATTTCAATGACAAACTGCGAGTGGTATCCACGTCACCTTTGTCATTGTTAAACTCGCATTATAATTGGCTGAACCGAGTCGTTGATTTGATGATGGGGCCCCATTGCCAAACCCTTAACGATGGTTCGCTGGTTGGAGGGAAGCCTATGTGGGTTTGTTTAACATGCTCCAAATAAAGGTTACGTACTCTTTGCATGCAACACCCCCACCCCAAGAGGGCTCAGAACTAGGTTTCTACCTCAAATGGGTAGAGTGCCGCCATGGCCCATACTAATAAGGGGACCGCCTTTCCCCTCAACCATCCCGCTCATTAGATAAAACTAAACTTTTCTTGAGACATAAAGTCCGGCTTTAAACTTAAGAGTGAGACAGCAGACGGTAGGGCTAACATAGGTCCAAGGTGCCTGCAGTCGGTAGCAGGGCACCTCCCCGCTAAAAAAAAAAAAAACCCACTAGGGGGAAAGAAAGGGTTGGTTCCACCCAAAGTCCCTAACACATCCTAACTAAATGCAATGACTTCTGGACAACACATCAGCTAGCGTATTATTTTTGAAAGCGATGTGTATAATTTTTACATTGTAGGGTTGCAACCTAATACTCCAACGCATGAGTCTGGTATTTTTGTTTTTCATGTGTTGGATATACACCAGAGGGTTGTGGTCACTGTAGATGGTGACCACCTGTGAGGACTGGCCCACGTAGACATCAAAATGCTCCAATGCCAGTAGTAGAGCCAGGGCCTCCTTCTCTATAGTGGAGTAGGCCCTCTGGTGTGGTTGGTATTTGGCCGAAAAATATGCCACAGGCTGCAACCCATCATCCCCAGATTGCAGAAGCACTGCTCCCACCCCAGACTCACAGGCATCACTCTGCAAAGAAAATGGTTATGAAAAGTCTGGAGACAAAAGAATGGGTGCAGTACAAAGTAATTTCTTTGCTTTCGTAAAAGCATCTTGACATTCTGGGGTCCAATTAAAGGGAACTTTGTGACTGGTAAGTGAGGTTAGAGGTGCAATAATATCTGCAAAAATTTTACAGAATCTTCTATAAAACCCTACTATCCCTAGAAAACGTTGAAGGGATTTCCTGTCAGGGGGGACTAGATAATTTTTAATTGCCAAGATTTTTGCAAATTTAGGGGCCACTTTGCCACTACCTACTTCATGGCCCAAAAAAATAATAGTAGATTGGCCAAAGGATGATTTTGATAAATTTACAGTTAAATGAAAACTCTGGAAGGTCTCAAAGAGAGCCTTAAGCCTAAACACATGTTGGTCCCAAGTGTCCGACACAACAACTATATCATCTAGGTAAGCGGCCGTGCCTTCAAGTCCTTTAATAGCCTGATGGATAAGTCTCTGGAATGATGCAGGAGAGTTTTTCATTCCGAAGGTGGTCACTGTATACTGATAATGACCTCCTGGAATTACGAAGGCAGAGATTTTCTTCGCCTTATCTATTAAAGGTACTTGATAGTAACCTATAAGAAGGTCTAATTTGGATACAAAAGTAGCCTTACCCACAAAGTCGATTACGTCATCCAGACGTGGCAGAGGATAGGCATCTGCAACTGTGACCTCATTCACCTTACGGTAATCTGTGCACATTCGGAACCCTCCATCAGCTTTGTTAACAAGGATGCACGGTGAAGCCCACGGACTAGATGACTCCTCCACTAACCCATGCTCTAACAGAAATTCTACCTCCTGTTGAAGTAGCCTCTGTTTTTCAGGATTAGCTCTGTAAGGGGAGAGTTTAATAGGTTTAGAGTTTCCAACATCTACATCATGATATCCTAATGTACATTTTTTTCGGCACATCCGAAAAAAATCAGGATAAGACTGTAGGATCGCAGTTAAACTAGTTACTTGAGACTTAGACAACCCCAACATTAAAGGGTTAGGGTCCTTGAGGAGGACCGAATTTGAAAGCTTTACATTAATCTCAGAGTGCAAAGAGTCAGGGTTATTAGAGGCAGAGGACAGAGTCATTACTGGGACTTTATCTGGTGTATTAAAGACTTTACTTTGATTAATGTGGTAAGTTTTGCTTTTTTTAGGTCTTGTCAAGGGGAGATACCACATAATTTACATCAAATAATTTACTTACGATTTGCATTGGTCCCGTAAATTTAGCTTTCAAGGTGTGGCCAGGTATTAGCTCCTGTACCAACACCTTATCGCCTGGATGGAAGGAGCGAAATTTTGAGTTTCTGTCATACCTCTGTTTCATCGTATTCTGAGCTGCCTTCTAGTTAGCCTTAGCCAACTGACGTGCTACCTGCAACCTTGAAGAAGGGTTGTAGCTGGTCTTCTCCCATCCATCCTTCTTTGAGCACACGTAGTGGACCTCGTACATTGTGCCCAAATATCAGCTCAAAAGGACTGTACCCTGTAGACTCTTGCACCGTTTCTCTCATTGCGAATAGCAACAGAGGAAGTGATTCATCCCAGTCTGTAGGAAAATGCATTCAGAATGTTCTCATCATTGTTTTTAACGTCTGATGGAATCTTTCCAAGGCGCCTTGGGACTGAGGATGATAGACAGGGGATAGGTTATGAATTATTTCTAGCCTAGTTAATGCTTCCCTAAATGCTTTGGCAGTGAAGTTAGTACCTTGATCACTTTGAATAGATTTAGGAATTCCAAAGCAAGAAATAAATTTATTTAAAGCTTTAAGGATTGCTTTAGTGTTTCCCTACCTGCTGACATTCTGGACAACAGCGAATATGATTCTTTACATCTTGCCTTAACTTTGGCCAAAAGAATTCTTTTGTTATTCGGTATTGAGTTTTGGTAATTCCCAAATGGCCTCCTAAAGAAGAATTATGGGCTATATTTAGTATCTGAGACCTAAACTTTCTGGGAACCACTAATTTATCTGTTTGTTGTTTTCCCTCCACCTCCTTACCAGTTTCAGTGCAGACTAAGTAATTATTTTTTAAGAGATATTTGACCGGGTGACCCGAAGTGGATTTACCCATAGCTGCCTCAAAAGCGGAGTTTAGTGAGGAGTGTGTCCGTTGTTCCTCCCGAAAGGACAGTCCCTCAGGCATGGAAACAGAGACCTCTGGCAATCCTGCAACCCTGGAATAGGAAGGCTTGATCTGGGGCTGTTCACTAAATTTACGAGGCTCTGGCCAGTTTTCCTCGCAAAACAAATTGGTCAGTCCGAGATGAGAGTCGTCCAAGGACGAGTTAACATCCTCATCAGACATCACTTTGGATTGTGCCCGAGTTATGGCCAACATCATTATGGGTTCTATACATTTAGTAGACTCAATGTTATTTTTTTTTTTTTTTTATTTAAAACTTGTCATACATACATGCATGCGAGAAATCTTATGATGTTAATATACATTACACATAAGAAATAAGATCTATACCACTACTCCACGCACACTACATCCTTATACACCCTAAGACATCCTCACTCAGACTTTAATTCTCACACAAAGGGAGATTACTTATCAGTGAGTTACATAAAACCACCAGATCCCTAGACTGAGATCGTACATACTGTACATAATACTCCCCTCTTTTGGCGCTCACCACTCCATGGAACCCCCCTCCTGACTCACCTTAATACAAACTGAATGATACCATCCTTTATGGTATCTTAAAGTACCAAAGAAAGAATGACATGAAATATATGTACTAGGAGGTCTAATACCTCAAAACTCACTGAATACTTAACACTGAGTACCCGAGTACTCTGTAATATACACAATCACCCTACATGATTGTAATGTCTTCATTGAGCATATACAATATAATACATATAATAAAATAATAGTTTCACTAACACAGATATCTTACAACTGAGGGTTACACAAGGTCACAACAGAGACAAACACGCTGAGGGTTACACTGGTTTGTCTGGACTCCACTGTATCTGCCACTTACATACTCCAATCTCATGCTCACAAAACCAGCCCTTTCACGGCCTCGGAGTCTTCATCGCAATGCAAATCCGTGACGCGGAACGCACGGTAAGGAGCAGGGAAACTAGATTCCCACCGGTTTCCGAAAATCTCTCTCGTCCGACATTTGGTTCTATACATTACTGCACTAATGCCATGTATCCGCTCATCACCACTCTCCGCACGGAGCACCCACCACATATATATGTAATCAAGTACCCTGGCGCACGTCTGACTGCACTCCCCCCCCCCGTCGAGACTCAAGGCATGCAAATGAGATAACCGACCGCCGCCTACCCAACATATTACTGTACCTAACCACATACGTACCGATTCTAAACAATTACAGAAATAAATCGCATGATAAACAGTCTCAACTTCGCCGCAAAATGCACAATGTGGCTCCTCTCGATGACTTCTGTTACACAGGACCACTCCTGACGGTAAAATATCGTGGATAAACTTGAATATTACTTCTCGCACGACAGGTCGTAGCCGCAACTGATGGAAAAACCACCATATTTCACTCCACGCATACAACGGATATATGCCTTGTACCGGCGCCACCCTGCACTGCAGTCCCACCCGAGTTAAAACGCACAACTTACACCGCCGCGGGTCGGGAAGGAATGCCAAAACGCGTAACATGTCTATGTTAAGCTGTCGATCTTTTCACCATACCCCACACAAATGTGTTGATATGCACCCGCTAGACCACCTCTCTCGCTGCCTAACATACGCACCACAGTGTTCTCAACAAATACCCCTAACATCATCCGTGGAAAATCGATCAATCCCAGCAATCCCCGCCCTCCCAGCCCACCCAGCCCACAAGCCATCCCCGCCCTCCCCGCCGTTCAGGTAAAGACACCACATCACGACGCATCCAGTGACAACCGCTCCCCCAGATATACCGATACACCGATCTAAAATCCGCTTCATTTCCACTGTGCACAGAGGGTAGTACTGCACCACGTGCCATACTTTAGGAAATAATACACAATTGGATACTATGACACGGTGTCGTAGAGTTAACCCTCCAGAGCGCAGCGTCCCTATCCTTTTAATACTTTCTCTGCTACCGCTCGTGAATTCAATACCTGTGCATCACTGATACTATCTGTATGTATAATACCACATATGGTTAGCTGATCCTTAACTGTCCATGAACAAGTAGAAGGCATCTGATCCTTCGTCCAGGACCCCACTAACAACAACCCTGACTTACTAACATTACTTCACATCCCTGTCGCGGTACCATATACACCAATCACATTGGACATCCCTATTAGACTTTTTACATCACGCACCAGGATAGAAGTGTCATCAACGTAGCCTACGATATCCATCGGCTCGCACGTTGGGAAGAAAGGCCGTGGTACTACCTGGAGTCTACCTGGAGAGAATTCCAGGGGTCAACGCCCCCGCGGCCCGGTCTGTGACCAGGCCTCCTGTTGGACCAGAGCCTGATCAACCAGGCTGTTACTGCTGACCGCACGCAGTCCAACGTAGGAACCACAGCCGGGCTGATAACTGGTTACCGCTTTATAAAAAGGATTCTGTAGAAGCGTGAATAGTATTTGGGATAACGGGCAACCCTGACGGATCCCGCGCCTCAACTCTAGGCGACGCCCTAATCTTCCATTAACTTGAACCCGGAAACTTTTCCCCACGATACAAAGTTTGTGTCCACTGTATTATGTCATTTCCAAACCCTTGTCGTTCCATCAACTGCCATAATGCTGTACGTTCAACGTTATCGAACGCAGCTTTCCAATCCAATGCGAGAATACTACCACCACCGCGATGCTGCTGACACTCCATGATACAATCACTAATACACCCCTGACCGTGATGCATCGAACGCCCTGGTACTCCATATTGTCCACTGTGTAAGACCTTGTCCAATACCGTCTTCAATCTATTCGCCAACACCTTGGCGAATAATTTATAATCCCCATTCAACAGTGTTATTACTCGATAATCAGATAGCTCCGCACACTCCGCCTTTTTAGGAACTAGGACCACGATTCCTGTACTCTGCGAGTCACCTAGCTGACCACTCACCCTCATTTCGTTAATCAAACGCACAAGAAAATCTTTTAGCACCTCCCAAAATTCCAAGTATAACTCGCAAGGAAGACTGTCACTTCCCGGCGACTTCCCAACATTCCTCCCACTGAGTGCCGTCCACACCTCCGCAGTATGAATGGTGCACCAAGTTCTCGCCGATCGTCCTCACTTAACTGACTTGCTTCCCAATCCTTAACTACTTCTAAAGCTTCGCGACAGACGCCGTGACTGTCGCACGTCGAGCGAAAATGCTAGTCTGCATAAGCCCGCATGCCTTCAGTACTCGTGAGGACCGTCCCTACGGAGTACTCTCCCACCTCTTGCTGTACTCGTTAGAGTCATCGCCGTACGACGTTTACCCTGCTCGCGAAGAACGTAAGCCGACAGCTGATTGCCCCACAAAACCTCTTCTAAACCAGCTGCTACTCGGGATCCATTGAACAACACATTTTGTAACTCGCGGATCTCCTCTTTCAATGCACTTATGGACGCCACTGGATACATCGCTCGCGGCATATAACATTCTTGCAATTGAGACCTAAGATAGTTTAACCTACCATACCGCAACCTGCTGACCTACTTACCCACTGAGCGAAAGAATATCTGAACGGCAGGTTTACCCTCGCTGTCCCACCATTGTACCACACTCCCGAGATGCTTCCTAGTTCCCCACACTTGCTTCCACATACTAGCAAACAATACACGTATTTCCTGCTCTCGTAATAAGCTAACATTTAACTTCCAATACCTCGGAAACAAACGTGGTAATCCCTCCCATGACAATAGCGTCACCACTGCCCGATGATCAGTAAATGGGACCGCGCACGTTACCACGCACATGACTACCACTAGTGACGTTACATACACTCGATCAAGTCTTGCGGCATATTCCCGCCGCACGTACGTATGAGCTACTCCTCCTACAATGTCTCCGCCAACGTCTCGCAACCGTACTCCACGTATTAAATCGCCTAAATATTCTGAATAAAATCCATGACCCCGTGGATCAACATCCCTTCGTCTCGCTACATAATTCCAGTCACCACCCACGACTGTGACCACGGGCAGTGACCGGAGGGGTTCCGCCGATTATCACACTGACTGGCTATGTGATCATACGATGCACACAGCCGGCACATACGCCGCTGCCCAGGATATGTGACATATAGCTGTGTGCGGAAGGCCGCCAGCACCACATACGAAGGAACGGGGTGTTGGAGAGTCATCTTCACAGAATATGTGCCGTTCGGCTTACCTACATATGGACCTTCATTCCACCATCCCGCCCTCGTATAATGCACAGTCCCATACTTTGCAAAAGCACTCTTGATTGCATAATCATCTGATTCAAATGGCACGTTACGTAGGGTAAGCCAAGTGAACGTACGTGACACATCATGGAGGCACACGGCCACGGTCGGCGTCACCTGGTATCATACTTCCTGGTGCTTGGCCACCACTTCCTCGTAGGCAACAGACGATGTCAACTTGACAAACATACGCGAGGCTCCGTTTAAGGATACGCCGTACAAATCCTCGTCCATAATGTCGTAGGTCTCACGAATGATACGGGGCAAGAGAACTTCTGCTGCATGTCCCAAAATGGTGTTGATTCTCTTCAGGTATCCAGCCGCCATTGTGAAGTTCACAATTTTCCCCGCCAGAGGGCTACCAACAGAGAGGACCCGTCCGCACGCCACCAAAGCTGAGTGGCAACTATCGTGTGGTAATCACTTGGACACCAGCCACGGGCACCAGCCAGACGAATACACCGAGGTGCAGGTACAGCTGGCCCAGAAAAAAAGGAAGAAAGAGTTTAGAGAATAGAGAAAGGTGCTGGTGTCCTCCAAGTGATAGTAGAGAGATAGTAGAGGGCAACGTGTGACTAGCTCCCTTAAGGTTTACTATACAAATAGTAGGAGTCTAAGAAAAAAGATAGATGAGCTAAGATTACTTGCAAGTGCAGGAAATATAGATATTATTGCTATAACAGAGACCTGGTTCAACATGAAAGATAGAGAAATGCCTTCCGAATGCAACATTCAGGGTTACAAACTATTCCACACTGATAGGGTCAACAAGAAGGGTGGTGAAGTGGCGATATATGTCAGAGATAATTTAAATTGTTGTGTTAGACAAGATATAAGATTTGAAACAGCGGACACAGAATCTGTTTGGCTAGAGTTTCTCGAGGGTTCTGAAAAATTAATTTTGGGTGTGATTTACAGGCCCCCAAGCCTGGATAGGGAGTGCAGTAAGTTGCTATGGGACGAAATTCATAAGGCGTCTAGATATGAAAATGTTGTGTTTTTGTGAGATTTTAACTTTAGACAAATTGATTGGAACAATGTGACAGGCAATCTTGAGTCTAGTGACTTTCTTGATACGGTTCAGGATTGTTTTTTAAAACAGTTTGTGACAGAACCAACTAGAGGTAGCAACTTGCTTGATTTGGTTCTTGCTAACAAAGAATCACTAATTAATAATCTTGAGGTTAATGAAGAGCTTGGGGAAAGCGATCACAAATCACTTAGTTTTAATATATCATGGAATTACCCAGGTAACTGCAATCAAGTCTCTGTTCCAGACTTTCGCTTAGCTGACTTCATGGGGCTGAGAAATTACCTAGGTGGGCTACATTGGGATGACCTGACTATGGGTCAGGTAGGTGGTTTTGGTTGCCAATATGACGTTTTCCTGAGCGTAGTTCTAGCTGCCCAGACAACTTTTGTTCCAAGTAGGGAAATTAGATCTAACAAAAATGATCCTAAATGGATGAACAATAGATTAAAACATCTCATTGGTCGAAAGAGAGGCATATATAGGCGTATCAAAAGAGGGGATGGACAGATTATAGATCAATTTTTTCAACTAAAGAGAGAAATAAAAAAAAGGAATAAGAAAAGCAAAAAGGGATTATGAGACTAAGGTCGCAAGGGATTCGAAGACTAACCCAAAAGGGTTCTTTCAGGTATGCAGAAGTAAGATTAGGGACAAGATAGGCCCACTTAAGAGTAACTCAGGACAGATCACGGACAGTGATAAGGATATGTGTGAAATTTTCAATACTTCTTCCTCTCAGTTTTTACTCAGGAAGATACTAGCGGAATTCCAGAAATAATAAATTATGTAGAACTGGAAGATAATAGACTATGCTCGATTGGGGTAACTAGTGACATGGTCCTCAGACAAATAGAGAAATTAAAACCTAACAAATCCCCAGGCTCTGATGAACTGTTTGCAAGAGTTTTAAAGGAATGTAAAGAGGAACTTAGCAAACCTTTGGCAAATCTTTTCAATATATCACTACAAACTGGCATAGTGCCAGACAAGTGGAAAAGGGCAAATGTAATACCTATTTACAAGGCAGGTGACAGGTCCTTAGCTTCGAACTTTAGACCAATAAGCCTTACCTCCATAGTTGGTAAATTTATGGAGTCAATAATTGCCGAGGCAATTCGTAGCCATCTTGAAAAGCATAAATTGATTAATGAATCTCAACACGGTTTTACAAAGGGGCGTTTCTGTCTTACGAATTTACTAACTTTTTTCACTAAGGTGTTTGAGGAGGTAGATCATGGTAATGAATATGATATTGTGTATATGGACTTCAGTAAGGCTTTCGATAAAGTTCCACATCAGAGGCTACTGATGAAACTTAAGGCACACGGAATAGGACGAGAAATTTTTTCCTGGGTAGAGGCATGGTTGACAAATAGGCGGCAGAGAGTTTGCATAAATGGAGAGAAATCAGAATGGGGGCACGTCTCAAGCGGTGTTCCACAGAGGTCAGTTTTGGGGCCCCTGTTGTTTACAATTTACATAAACGACATAGATGAGGGAATAAATAGCAACGTAAGTAAATTTGCTGATGACACCAAAATAGGCCGTAAAATCCATTCAAATGAGGACATTAGAGCACTCCAGGATGATTTGAATAGACTGATGCAGTGGTCGGAGAAGTGGCAGATGCAGTTTAATGTAAACAAATGCAAAGTTCTAAATGTTGGGCAGGACAATAACCATGCCACATATAAACTGAATACTGTAGATCTTATTACTTGTGATTGCGAGAAGGATTTAGGAGTTCTGGTTAGTAGTAATCTGAAGCCAAGACAACAGTGCATAAGTGTTCGCAATAAAGCTAACAGAATCCTTGGCTTCATATCAAGAAGTATAAATAACAGAAGTCCTCAGGTTGTTCTTCAACTCTATATATCTTTGGTTAGGCCTCATTTAGATTATGCTGCTCAGTTCTGGTCACCGTATTACAGAATGGATATAAATGCACTGGAAAACGTACAGAGGAGGATGACAAAGTTGATCCCATGTATCAGAAATCTTCCCTATGAGGATAGACTGAGGGCCCTAAATCTGGATTCTCTAGAAAGGCGTAGAATTAAGGAGGATATGATTGAGGTGTATAAATGGAAAACAGGAATAAATAAAGGGATGTAAATAGCGTGCTGAAAATATCCAGCCTTGACAGGACTTGCAGCAATGGTTTCAAGTTGGAAAAGTTCAGATTCAGGATGGATATAGGAAAGCACTGGTTTAGTAATAGAGTTGTGGATGAGTGGAACAAACTCCCAAGTACCGTCATAGATGCTAAGACGTTGTGTAGTTTTAAAAATAGGTTAGATAAATACATGAGTGGGTGTTGGTGGGTGTGAGTTTGGACCTGACTAGCTTGTACTACCAGGTCAGTTGCCGTACTAATTCCTTAAGTATTAGTGACCTGACTAACTTTAGATGGTAGCTCCAGGTGGTTGGCTAGATAATTATATGAGTGGGTGCAGTTGGGTGTGAGTTGGTCCTGACTAGCTTGTGCTACTAGGTCAGATGCAGTGCTCCTTCCTTAAGTGAATGTAACCTGACCTGGCTGGGTCGGGGCATTGGCTTAAGCCTGTTGGAGACTTGGACCTGCCTCGCATGTGCCAGTAGGTCTGCTGCAGTGTTCCTTCTTTCTTATGTTCTTAAGTGGTGTAGTCTCACCTATCCACTGTGTGGGTATCTTTATCCACCTCAGTGAAGGGGGTTTGACTGGCCACTTGGAAGATTATGGCACAAAAGAGAGCTAACCCTTCTCACACCAAAAAAAGATATTGGTCAAAAAAAAGCTGTCTAGATTCTCAGAGATGCCATCAACACCGAATCTGGAGGCGAGGAAAACAGTGTGTCAGTGGGTACACTTGCACCAAGTGCAGAGGTTCAGCCTTTGAAAATGGGCGAACCAGACAACAGCCTGGAGGATGAGGTGGGAAGACTTCAAGCAGCAGCAGGAGTGAAGAGGTCGACTTTCTGCCCCAGGGCAGGCGGCCAGCGATGCACAGAATCCCAATGCAAAGGTGATGAATGTCCAGCAGCACTATGTCCACAGCAGAACAAACACCAACTCAATGAGGAAAAAGCCTCTCCCAGCACGGGGATCGCAAGGCAACTGATTGAAGCAGGGATACAGTAAGGAACGTCTACGCCTTGCCAGTGTGGGAGCCAGGAAGAATGTTATTGTGATGACGGCGTAAAGGAAGAGGGGGTGTGGGTTCGCCGGGAATTCTCCTGGCCCGGGTCTTACTAGATGTCGACCGGGTCAGGCTCCCTGTCGGGGAGTATCAGAGACCCATGCTCCCCGGGGGGGGGAAGGAAAGGGAAAAAGCCCCCGGCCCAGCCCCCTTCCCCAAAAATAGGCATGGAGGTAGAAGATTTGGCCCTCTGGTCTGCCACCTTTCCCCCCCCCAAGGAGGGGCGGAAGGGCAGGCTTTGAGCCACAGATGGTAAACAAGCTCCAGCCTTTGGGATCTACCCTGCCCTAGAATGGGGTGGGCATGGTGACGACCCACGGCGAGGGAGGAGGGGGTGTTGATTTAAGGAATTCCCCCCGGCCCCGGGTTTGCCGCAGATGGTAGCAAGCTCCAGCCTTGGCACTCCCTGCCTAGAAGGGTATAGGAAGGAGGAGGAGGTGTTGATTCACTGGGAATTCTCCCGGCCCTGGTCTTTACCAGATTGCAACCCGGCTCGGCTCCCTGGCGGGGAGTATCAGAGACCTATGTCTCCCATGGGAGGAGGTAAACCCCTCACAGTGGGACCCAATGCCCCAAAGGGCCCAACCACATCCCCACCAGCACGGCTGGAGGGGGGGGAAAAGGCCTCTCTGGTCTGCCATTTCCCCCTGCGGAAGGGCAGGCTTGTGAGCCCAGATGGTAGCAACTCCAGCCCTTTGGGACTACCCTGCCCTAGAAGGGCTGGGCATGGTGACCGAAACCGAATCCCCCCGAAGCAGGTGGTGTTGGATTTGCCCTTTGGGGGGGGGGGAAATTCTCCCGCCTGGGTCTTTCCAGATTGGGACCGGCTCCCTCCTGGCGTGGGAGTATCGAGACCTATGTCTCCCATGGGAGGGGGTACAAGTACCCCTCATCGGTGGGACCAACTGTCCCCAGGCCTAGCCAAAATTTCCCCCCCAGCACGGGCTTGGGAGGGAGAAGCTAGGCATCTCTGGTCTGCCAGTTCCCTGGGGAAGGGCAGGCTTGGAGCTCAAGCCCAGCCCAGGGTGGGCAGGGTCGACCTCCGGACCCTTGAACTTGAACTTATTTGACCCGAGCGTCGGTAAGATGGGGAAGGAAGAAGGATGAGTGAGGATGGAAACATGGGAAATGGTTGGGAGGGGGGGGGGAGGTGGGGGTAATAAAGGTAAGTGGCCTAACCACTTTGGGCAATATAATAATGTTGTGTGTAGAGTTATTCATGAGTTAATTTTTGAGGAGGGTATGTCTCCTGCCATCAGTTGCACGCTGTTATACAGGTATCCCTATGCTACTGAGTTGGAAGGGTATACTAGCTGCATTTTTTTATCAGGAGTCGCGGCAAGGCTGCTGCAACTGGTGGTAGTTGGTGGGCGCACGATGTTGTTTTTGGGGGCTAGCCCGGAGCTGGTCAAGCAGTTTCTGAGGTGGAGTCCTTTGGGAAGATTGAGAGTGTTACAAGGTTAGTTGTAAGATGTTGCTTGGTAAGGTAGGTCACCCATGAATGGGGGGATTTATCTACGTTGTTGGACGTAGACTGGTTCTGTGGTATCTTTTGGTCGTGGGTAGTTGTCCTTGTGGATGAAACGTCTAACTGTTTGTTGTAGGGCTCTTTGGGTTTGGTGGGGGGGGGTTGATGACATAGTCGGTAGTGTTTATTGGTTGAGGGGTTTCTCTGTCAGGTACGTAGAGTTCTTGATGTCATAGAGTTGTTTCTTCTTTAGTTTGTCTATTTTTACATTAATTGCAGCGTTTCTTGGTGTATATTTGGTCTTCCATCCTGATTCTATCTCGAATCTGGTTCCAGTGATAAATCGGAGGGCTTTGTTCGGGGCCCCTTGAAGCTGCAGCATGTTGATTTTAGTTGTTAGTGATATGGGTAAAAGGGTATTCCAAAAGGGTGAATGGCACTGCAGAGCCATTAAAGTTGGGGATGATGTTTCTGTCTGTTGGAAAATTTTGAATATGCCCCCAGAAAGGTCCAGTTGTGGTCTGGTAGGCCAAGTTTAATATAATCCCATGGAAGGCTGCGAAGGCCTTGTGAATGTCTTTTTTTTTAAATTGGCCGGGTGTCCTTTTTTCAGGCTATCCACGGCATCAAAGATGATGTTGATAGCATGCTGTGTTCCGCGGGGGCCTGAAGCCAAACTGTTTTTCAGTGAAGAGGTGATTAAATTTTTTATGTAGTGTTCAGTCTGTTGAGATGATTTTTCGAAAACTTTGCCAGGGTTTTTATAAAGATAGGTCTTTAGTTTTCTGGTTGTGGATGTCCTTGTTTGGTTTTGAGATGAAGATCATCTTTGCTGTCTTGAATGTTATAGGGGGCCGACCCCGGGGATAGCATTAAAGATATTTAATAGGAACATCTTGCAATTACGGGTAGATACTCTAGCTGTTTTACTGTTATGCCTGAAGGGCCAGGGGCCATTTCTTGAGCAGGAGGGGGGAGGTGTTGATTCGCCACAATTTCCCCTCCCCCCGTTTTAACCAAAAAACACCCGGCCTGGCTCCCTGTAGGGGAGTATCAGAGCCATGTCTCCCAGGGGGGGGGGCCCCCCCTCAGCGGCGGGCCAAAACGGCCCCCAGGCCCAGCCACCCCCCCCACCAGCAGAGGGCATGGAGGAGGATGGGCCCATGGTCTCCCCCTTCCCCCCCCAAGGGGCAACGGGAATGGCAAAGGGATCCACAGATGGTAGCAAGCCCCACCCGGGGGGGCACCTACCCTGCTCAAAAGGGCTGGGCATGGTGATCGACCTTCTTAAAAATTTTCACCGGGAATTCTCCCAGCCGGGTCTTTCCCAGATGGCGACCCGGCCCGGCCTCCTGGCGTGTGAGTATCAAAAAACCAACCCATGGGAGGTGGTACCCTCAGCAGTGGGACCAAGGGGCCCCAGGAGCTACATTCCCGGCGGGGAGATAGATGCTAGGCCCCCTTTGTCTTCCCCCCCCCCCGCCTAAAGGGGGGACGGAAGGGCGGGGTTGGGAGCTGCAGATGGTAGCAAGCTTGCCTTCCCCCACCCCCCCCCCTGAAGGGCTGGGCATGGTGTTTGGGGCCCTTCTTGACAAGGAGGGGAGGTGTTGATTCACCGGAAAACCTCCCTGCCCGGGTCTTTCCAGAGGGCGACCCAGCCCGGCTCCGGGGGTGGGAGTATCACAGCCATTCTCACAGGGAAGGGGTACCCCTCAGCGGTACCAACCGGGGCCCCCGGGCCCGCCACATTTCCCCCCGCACGAGGTTCTTTTTGAAAATCAACTCTTTCACAACCTTGGGGCTCCAGGGATCCCCACTTAGTGCCGT
>WNWK01038858.1:0-17727 GCA_009830355.1 Cherax destructor
GGGACCCATGGTAGCTTATTTCACAGTCGCACTTAATGAACACACTCCAAACAATTATAATGAAGTGTGAAATGTCTGGATGAGCGTGCAGGGTATTGTTCTCTTGAGTGTAAACAACGCGGGACTGGCTCTCCATGCCTGCGCGGTGAGGCACCCAAGCGCCTGGGCGGACAGGTCATGGACGCATTCGTTCGACTCGCGATATTTTGTTCGCATGATGATATCAATTTTCTTGTTTTAATGACGATTTGTTCGCATGCCAAGCCGTTCGAATAGCGGGGGCCACTGTATTTGATAATACAGTGGTACACCGGAAAACGTAATTAATCTGTTCCAGAGGGTTTTATGTAAACCGAAAATATCGTAATCCGAATCTATTTTCCTCATAAGAAATAATGGAAATTCAATTAATCCGTTCCAGACACCCAAAAGTATTAAAATAAATCTTTTTTGCACATTAACTTACACAGTACATGTACAGTGGACCCCCGAGTTTCGGTCACCTCGGAAATCATACAATTATATAAGTGTAATATTGTAAGTGCTTTTGTAAGTGTATTTTTGGGGGTCTGAAATGGACTAACCTACTTGACATTATTCCTTAAGGGAGTAAATTCGTTCGGTAATGACACTTGAGCAGGCTTCTGGAATGAATTATGCTTGAAACTCGGTGTCCACTGTATACAGTCAACCCCCGGTGTTTGACGCCGTCGGAGTTCGTCCAAATCGGTGTTCGTTAGGTTTTTTCATGAGAATTTTGGCTCGGTGTTAACGAATCTGTTCGGAGTTGGCGATTCGTCCCGGATGCGTATGCGTGGCCCAGCTGGGCCCGGGCACTCTACTGAGCATCAGTGTGCTATTGTTTACAAGCGAGCAACCACCACCTACGCATTCATACCAGTATACGTATATTGTCATTATTCCACTGTTTTTAGTGCTTGCAACTGCTAAATAAGCGCTTACATCATGAGCCCCAAGAAAGCTTCTAGTGCCAGCCCTGTGCTAAAGAGTGAAGCAGGGATGCAGGGAGTGTAGCAGGCATGTAGGGAGTGTAGCAGGCATGCAGGGAGTGTAGCAGGCATGCAGGGAGTGTAGCAGGCATGCAGGGAGTGTAGCAGGCATGCAGGGAGTGTAGCAGGCATGCAGGGAGTGTAGCAGGCATGCAGGGAGTGTAGCAGGCATGCAGGGAGTGTAGCAGGCATGCAGGGAGTGTAGCAGGCATGCAGGGAGTGTAGCAGGCATGCAGGGAGTGTAGCAGGCATGCAGGGAGTGTAGCAGGCATGCAGGGAGTGTAGCAGGCATGCAGGGAGTGTAGCAGGCATGCAGGGAGTGTAGCAGGCATGCAGGAGTGTAGCAGCATGCAGGGAGTGTAGCAGGCATGCAGGGAGTGTAGCAGGCATGCAGGGAGTGTAGCAGGCATGCAGGGAGTGTAGCAGGCATGCAGGAGTGTAGCAGGCATGCAGGGAGTGTAGCAGGCATGCAGGGAGTGTAGCAGGCATGCAGGGAGTGTAGCAGGCATGCAGGGAGTGTAGCAGGCATGCAGGGAGTGTAGCAGCATGCAGGGAGTGTAGCAGGCATGCAGGGAGTGTAGCAGGCATGCAGTGAGTGTAGCAGGCATGCAGGGAGTGTAGCAGACATGCAGGGAGTGTAGCAGGCATGCAGGGAGTGTAGCAGACATGCAGGGAGTGTAGCAGGCATGCAGTGAATGTAGCAGGAAGGCAAAGACTTGTTACCTGATGTCTTTATAGAGGGGGATTTCCCTTCCAAACAATGAAAAAACTTCCATCCTCTCCCCTCCTCCCGTCTTCCACACATCAACAACTCTTTAATAAATGTAAGTGACATGTTATTGTACTATTATTTCTTTATTTCTCATAAAATTATGTGTAATTTAATGTCTATATGTTGTAAAAAAATATTTTATTTTAATACTTTTGGGTGTTTGGAACGGATTAATTTTATTTCCATTATTTCTTATGGGGAAAATAGATTCGGAGTTCATCCAAATTGGTGTTCGACGGGCCCTCTGGAACGGATTAATAACAAGAACCGGGGGCTCACTGTATATAAATTACAACTAATACATACAACAGTGTATTAACTTCACACTTACCTTTATTGAAGAGTTGTTGATGTGTGGAAGATGGAAGGAGGGGGGAGGAATGAGTAGTATGCTAGTGTTTGGAAGGGGAATCCCCTTCCATTAACACTGCAGGTACCAAGTTCTTTTCTGGGGTTACTGGCCTTTTTCTTTTAATGCCACTAGGACCAGGTTGAGAGTCACTGGACCCCTCTCTAACCAAAAATCTGTCCAGGGAGCTGTGTCTGGCATTTTTGTAAAACATCCCTGAAATAAGACACCACATTGTCATTGTAAATGTGGCCAACACGGCCTGCAACAGCTTGGTTAGGGTGATAATCATTCATAAAGCCTTGCACGTCAGTCCATTTGGCACAGATCTCCCTAATCCTCAAAGAAGGCACCTTCTTCCATCTCTGTTCCTCCTCCTCCTCCTCTGAATCATTTTCCTGAACTCTGGTCTGTTGTTGCTGTTGCTGTTCAAGCTCTTGCAGATCTTCAGTGGTTATCTCTTCATTGTCTTCCTCCACCAACTGTTCCACATCCTCGGTACTAACATCCAACCAAATGGACTTGCTCAGTGCCACAATTTCTTCCACAACAGGCTCAGGGTTCTGAGGCTCAGCCCCAAAACCTTCAAAATCCCTCTCTGGGACACAGTCTGGCCACAATTTTCTCCAGGCAGAGTTCAAAGTCCTGTTAGTCACTCCCTCCCAAGCCTTACCTATAAGGTTTACACAATGCAGGATATGGAAATGATCTTTCCAAAAGTCTTTTAGAGTGATATTAACCCTTTCAGGGTTTAAACCATACTTGTACGGCTTACGCCCCAGGGTTTTCGTCGTACTAGTACGCATAAATTCTAGCGCCCTCAAATCAAGCAGAAACAGGCTGTTAGGCCTAGATGTGAGAGAATGGGTCTGTGTGGTCAGTGTGCGCAGTATAAAAAAAATCCTGCACCACACAGTGCATAATGAAGAAAAAAAACTCTGACCGTGTTTTTGGTTTAAAATTGACTTTGCAGTCTATTTTCGTATGGTATTTATGCTTGTATTCTCGTTTTCTTAGCTCATTTGATAGAATGGATGATATATTACAGAAATAGAGATAATTTTGACTGGTTTCACGATGACTAGTACTTTGAAACTGAGCGCAAAGTAGCGAAAATGTTAGATTTTGGCCAATGTTCAAGAGTAAACAAATCACACCATGCGTCCAATACACATCAACTGGAGAGTCTAATATTCTTGCACAAGTGTGCTGATATTATTTATGCCATTTTTACAATGATGCAGTTGTATACATAACAGTAAATCTTCTATTTTTTGTGAGAATAAAAATTAAAAATGGAAAGCAAAAGTAATGTAAGAGGAGCCTGGAGACATGACTAATGAACAGAGAAGATGTTATTTTAGTGCCAGGAATGTCTGCCTTGTTTATTCTGTACCCTATTTTGAAATTGGCATTGTTTGAAATTTGTGTGAAATTGGCCAAATTGCCATTTTCTGACCACTATTTTGGGTAGTTGAAATTGGTAAATAGGCGGTTTCTTAAGAACATATGAACATAAGAAAGAAGGAACACTGCAGCAGGCCTACTGGTCCATGCGAGGCAGGTCCAAGTCTCCAACAGGCTTAAGCTAATGCCTCGACCCAGCCAGGTCAGGTTACATTCACTTAAGAAAGGAGCACTGCATCTGACCTAGTAGCACAAGCTAGTCAGGACCAACTCACACCCAACCGCACCCACTCATATAATTATCTAGCCGACCACCTGGAGCTCAGTCTCCAGGTAGTCAGGTCACTACCACTTAAGGAATTAGTATGGCAACTGACCTGGTAGTACAAGCTAGTGAGGTCCAAACTCACACCCACTCATGTATTTATCTAACCTATTTTTAAAACTACACAACGTCTTAGCATCTATGACGGTACTTGGGAGTTTGTTCCACTCATCCACAACTCTATTACCAAACCAGTGCTTTCCTATATCCTTCCTGAATCTGAACTTTTCCAACTTGAAACCATTGCTGCGAGTCCTGTCTTGGCTGGATATTTTCAGCAGCTATTACATCCCTTATTTATTCCTGTTTCATTTATACCCTCATATATCCCAATTCTAGTTCAGTGCAGATTCAGGCTCAGTCTATCCTCATAGGAATTTCGATACATGACAACTTCATCCTCCTGACTTCCAGTATATATCCATTCTGTAATACGGTGACCAGAACTGAGCAGCATAATCTAAATGCTACAAGATATAGAGTTGAAGAACAACCTGAGGACTTCATTATTTATATTGATATGAGCAGGATTCTGTTCCTAAATAACAAAGGCACATACCTGATGGAACAATGAACAATCAACTTTGCATCTCCAAACATTCAGTGCATTTATCCATTCTGAATATTTGACAAACTCACAGATTTTAAATGAGTCCAACCAAGATAATAGAGTTGAGAACACCTGCTCTTTTTATACTTCTTGATGAAGAGATTCTGTTAACTTTATTGCGAACACTTATGCACTGTTGTCTTGGCTTCAGATTACTACTAACCAGAACTCCTAAATCCTTCTCGCAATCACAAGTAATAAGATCTACATTATTCAGTTTATATGTGGCATGGTTATTGTCCTGCCCAACATTTAGAACTTTGCATTTGTTTACATTAAACTGCATCTGCCACTTCTCCGACCACTGCATCAGTCTATTCAAATCATCCTGGAGTGCTCTAATGTCCTCATTTGAATGAATTGGATGGCCTATTTTGGTGTCATCAGCAAATTTACTTATGTTGCTATTTATTCCCTCATCTATGTCGTTTATGTAAATTGTAAACAACAAGGGGCCCAAAACTGACCCCTGTGGAACACCGCTTGAGACGTGCCCCTATTCTGATTTCTCTCCATTTATGCAAACGCTCTGCCGCCTATTTGTCAACCATGCCTCTACCCAGGAAAAAATTTCTCCTATTCCATGTGCCTTAAGTTTCCTCAGTAGCCTCTGATGTGGAACTTTATCGAAAGCCTTACTGGAGTCCATATACACAATATCATATTCATTACCATGATCTACCTCCTCAAACACCTTAGTGAAAAAGTTAATAAATTCGTAAGACAGGAACGCCCCTTTGTAAAACCATGTTGAGATTCATTAATCAATTTATGCTTTTCAAGATGGCTACGAATTGCCTCGGCAATTATTGACTCCATAAATTTACCAACTATGGAGGTAAGGCTTATTGGTCTATAGTTCGAAGCTAAGGACCTGTCACCTGCCTTGTAAATAGGTACAGTCATACCTCGGTTAACGATATTAATCCGTCAGAGAGGGCATATCTGTAACCAAATCAATCGTTATCCGAATCAATTTTCCCCATAAGAAATAATGGAAATAAAATTAATCCGTTCCAGACTTCCAAAAGTAGTAAAATAAAATATTTTTTAGAACGTTTTGACATTAAATAATACACAATTTAATGAACATTAAATAAATACATGTAAATATAGTACAATAACATGTCACTTACATTTATTGAAGAGTTGTTGATGTGTGGAGGACGGGAGGAGGGGAGAAGGTGGAGTAGTATGCTAGTGTTTGGAAGGGGAATCCCCTTCCATTAACACTGCAGGTACCAAGTTCTTTTCTGGGGTTACTTCCCTTTTTCTTTTAATGCCACTAGGACCAGGTTGAGAGTCACTGGACCCCCTCTAACCAAAAATCTGTCCAGGGAGCTCTGTGTCTGGCGATTCTTTAACACATCCCTGAAATGACATACCACTGTGTCATTGTACAGGTTGCCAGCACGGCCTGCAACAGCATGGTTAGGGTGATATTCATCCATAAAGCCTTGCACATCAGTCCATTTGGCACAGATCTCTCTAATCCTTGAAGAAGGCACCTTCTTCCATTTCTGTTCCACCTCCTCCTCCTCTGAACCATTGTCCTGACCTGTGGTCTCTTGTTGCAGTTGCTGTTGAAGCTCTTGCAGATCTTCAGTGGTTAGCTCTTCCTTGTGGTCCTCCACCAACTGTTCCACATCCTCACCACTCACTTCCAACTCCATAGACTTGCCCAGTTCCACAATTTCTTCCACAAGAGGCTCAGGCTCAGGCTCAGGGTTCTGAGGCTCATCTCCAAAACCTTCAAAATCCCTCTCTAAGACACAGTCTGGCCACAATTTTCTCCAGGCAGAGTTCAAAGTCCTGGTAGTCACTCCCTCCCAAGCCTTACCTATAAGGTTTACACAATGCAGGATATGGAAATGGTTTTTCCAAAAGTCTCTTAGGGTTATATTCATGTCTGTGGTCACATCAATGCACTTTTGAAACATTGCTTTGGTGTAGAGTTTTTTAAAGTTGGAAATGACCTGCTGGTCCATGGCCTGGAGGAGAGGAGTGGTATTAGGGGGCAAGAACTTTACTTTGATGAATTTAAAGTCCTCCACAATTTTCTCTACCAAGTTTGGAGGATGACAAGGAGCATTGTCCATTATCAGGAGGCACTTAAGTGTCAAATTATTTTCCTGGAAATATTTCTTCACACTGGGGCCAAACACGCAATTGAACCACTCTAAGAAAATGTCCTTTGTGACCCATGCCTTTTTGTTAGACTTCCACATCACACACAACTTAGACTTGGTGATACCGCATCTGCCAAACACTCGGGGATTTTCAAAAAGATACACCAGTAAAGGCTTCACTTTGCAATAACCACTGGCATTAGCACAAAGCATCAAAGTTAGCCTGTCTTTCATAGGCTTATGTCCTGGCTGTGCCTTTTCCTCCTGAGTAATGAAGGTCCTGTTGGGCATTTTCTTCCAAAAAGGCCTGTTTCATCACAATTAAACACTTGTTGGGGGAGGAATTGTTCAGCCTCTATGTACTCCTGGAATTCAGGCACATATTTTTCAGCCGCACTTTTGTCAGAACTGGCTGCCTCACCATGCCTCACAACACTATGTATGCCACTTCGATTCTTAAATTTTTGAAACCAGCCTCTGCTGGCTTTAAATTCGCTCACTTCAGCACTCGTTGCAGGCATTTTCTTAACGAGATCATCATGCAACTGCCTTGCTTTTTCACATATTATTGCCTGCGAAACACTATCTGCTGCTAACTGTTTCTCGTTGATCCACACCAACAACAAATTTTCCACATCTTCCAGCACTTGTGATCTCTGTTTTGTGATCACAAATGCACCTTTCGCAACAACAGCTTCCTTGATTTTACGTGTATTTCCCTTGGCCATAATGGTAGCGATGGTAGAATAGGCTTTACCATACAGCCTGGCCAGCTCAGTGATAAGCACTCCACTTTCATACCATAAGCAAATTTCAGTCACTTTATTTGCATAATTGTATTCTTATATTCAAACAACTACCTCATTGTGTATGTGACTTACTTTATATTTCCTTTATAAGCAACTACCTGATAAGTGCAATTATTTACTTATATTTTATAAATACCTTTTACCATTAGCCAATTTCAGTCACTTTATTTACTTAAAATTTGATCAAAACTACTTTTAATATTAGTCAAAACTATTTTTACTATTAGTTCAATAGCTCTTTGCATTCATTGACCTCTTATTGCCTTTCATAAACTAAAAGTTTCAACCAGTGCAATATTGAATGAAATTTTTTTTTTTTTCCATATCAATTTAATATTAGTCATTGAAGTTATTCTAACCATTCATTAGACAGTTAAATTAGTATATCATTAACATTGTTCAAATATCCTACATCACTGTAAAAAATTCATGTAAACACTTGCACATAATTGTATTAATTTATTAGCAAGTAAGACTTTAATCTAATACCATATCATTAAGTTTAGCATAATCCATTGTTCTCAAGTCTAGTTATAGAATCACACTAAATTCTATGATTACAGGCATTGATCCTGATATCAACCTATTATTAAATGACTTACATGACTCCAACAGCAACTGTAACTATTACATAGCAGATCAAGCAAAGACATTACTTAGAGCCAACAATAACTTAACTATCTTCAATTACAATGTTAGATCTTTGAGCAAACATTATGATGACCTCACAGCACTACTCCAATCCCTACAGACCAATATGTCAATCATCACACTCACTGAGACCTGGCTAAAGCCTGATACTACAGGTGTCTATGCCATCCCAGGTTACACAGCCATTCACAACTGTAGGACAGACCTGCGAGGGAGTGGAACAGCAATATATTATACAGATCAACTCGATCAACTCGAATGTATCAAAAACTCTTGCACAAGGGATGAACATGGAGAATATATTATAGCTAAATTTAAATCAAAAGACCTGCAAAAACCCCTCACAGTGATAAACATCTACAGATTACCACAGTCAAACATCCACCACTTTAGTGAAAAACTAGGAAACCTGATAATCGATTCACGCCTTAACAAAGATCTTTTGCTGCTCACAGGAGATTTCAACATAAATCTCTAACATGACCAGGACCCACAGGTAACTGAATTCACAAACACTATGAGCAACTGCTTATTACTACCAACAATATCAAAACCTACAAGAATCTCTGAGAATAGTACCTCGTTACTAGACCACATCTGGACTAACACTATATCCCCTCTAAAATCAGGCATAATCACAGAAAACACTACAGACCACTACCCTACCTTTCTCATAACTAACCTAGGCATTTTCCCCCAAGAAATTGCAAAAGTTACCTTCAGACTACATAATGAGTCAGCTGTTAATAATTTTATATCAGCTATGACGAACATTGACTGGCTTAATGAATTAGAAACATATTCAGATACTAATAAAGGCATCAAGAACTTTCTTATAAAAACACACAACCTCTATAACAGATATTGCCCTAAAAAAACTAAACAGATCACAGCTAAGAGACTTAACAATCCCTTGCTAACACCCAGCATCTTTAAATCCATAAACAAGAGGCACCAATATGAAAAACAATACAGAAGGGGTCTAATAACCAGAGAACAATCAAAACGCTACTCATCAATCCTTACTAGCCTGATAAGAAGGTCCAAAAAATTGTATTATGAGAACAGACTCCAGACCGTAAAAGGTGATATGAAAAAGACCTGGAAAACCCTATCTGCAATCCTAGGAAATATAAAGATATCCACGAACAATACCATCAAATTATCAAAAACAGACGAACCCCTACTCTCACCTACTGAGACAGCAAACAGACTTAATGTTTTCTTCTCCACCATAGGAAAGAATCTAGCAAGTAAAATCCCAAGCTTACCACCCTTTATGTACAAAAAGCTTCACACGTACTGTCACCAATTATAGCAGCATTATTCAATAAATCCATTGAATCTTCTACCTTCCCATCAATTCTCAAAATAGCTAGGGTCACCCCGATCCACAAAGGAGGTGACCAAACTGACTGAATAATTATAGACCAATCTCAAATTTACCACTGCTATCTAAAATCTTCGAAAATTAATTCATAGACAGACCTATTCCTACCTCGTCTCACACAATGTACTCAACCCTGTCAATTTGGATTCAGGACTAACAAGAGCACAAACGATGCTATAACACACATGTTAGAGTTAATATACACCGCACTTGAGAAGAAAGAAGTTCCGCTGGGAATCTTCATAGACCTACACAAAGCATTTGATACAGTCGACCATGATTTATTGCTCACAAAATTAGTGCACTATGGTATTAGGGGGCACCCCCTCAACTACCTAAAGTCGTACCTTAGCAACAGAAGCCAGTACGTGGACACAAATGGAGAGAACTCTTCCACACAACAAATTACAGTCGGAGTCCCTCAAGAAAGTGTCCTGGGGCCACTCCTATTCCTCATTTACATAAATGACCTACCGAATGCATCAAAACTACTCAAACCCATATTATTTGCAGATGACACAACATATGTCTTCTCTCACCCAAATCCAGTCATACTAGCCAACACTGTTAATGCCGAATTACAGAAAATATCAACATGGATGAAGACAAATAAGCTTACTCTCAATACTGACAAGACCTACTTCATTCAGTTTGGAAACAAAGCTACAAATGTTCCACTCAACATATCGCTCAATGATTCACCCATCACAAGACTACAGAGGGGAAAAATTCCTAGGAATCCACCTTGACAGTAGTCTTAAATTCCAAACACACATACAACAAATTTCCAAGAAAATCTCAAAGACAGTAGGTATATTATCTAAGATACGTTATTATGTGCCACAACCAGCTCTCATTGCACTATATCATTCTCTTATCTACCCTTATCTCACCTATGGAATCTGTGCATGGGGCTCAACAACATTAAATCACCTTAGACCACTCATAACCCAGCAAAAAGGGTGCAGTCAGGATGATGATAAATTCACTCTAGACAGCATACTCCACCTATATTCAAAACATTAAAACTACTCACCGTAAAAATATTCATACCTATTCATGTGCCTTCTACATACATAAAACTCTACATGCTAATATCAACCCTCCGCTCAAAATTCTCCTCAACAACTTTAACCCTTTCAGGGTTTTTGACGTACTAGTACAGCTTACGCGCCAGGGCGTTTGACGTACTAGTACGCATAAATTCTAGCGGCTTCAAATCGAGCGGGAAATCGCTGGTAGGCCTACATGTGAGAGAATGGGTCTGCGTGGTCAGTGTGCGCAGTAGGAAAAAATCGGGAGCCAGTGGTGCATTGTGGGAACACCATTTCAGTCCGCCTTGTCCACCATGAATCGCAGCAAGAAACACCTTACCTCGGCGATGGGACATTATTATTCCCAGTGACAGTTCTAACAGTGATGGGGGTGTCAGTGATGGTGACTTTCAAGGTTTGACACGGTTGTGCCTGAGAAATAATGACGATAATACTGGTAATAGTGAAGAAAACCCAGACGACCCACAACCTTCCACCTCTGGTGCTGTGCCGTCTTGTTCACGTTCAATTGTACCAGAACGAAAGAGGAAATTGTTATTTACTCATACCCAGGACTCAGATGTGAGCAATGGTGATGATAGTGATAGTGATTTTGAACTCCAAGCTCTTCAAAACAGTTCCAGTAGCGAGTGAAGTGGAATATTCACCAGTGAAGCGTCAGTATATCGACGGTATATGCGCTCTGGTAGTGTGCCATATGCTCTTCCAAGGGTTAGAGTACATCTAGGAGTACATCCCGTGGGGGTACAACAGGCACAGATAGTGAAAACGAAGATGATAGTGCTGCAATTGGTATGAGAAATGTGCATGCATCTGGTGGTGGTAGTGGTGGTGCCAGGCGGGAGGCACCAGCAGTGGACCATGCTGCCACCCACGCCGCTGACTCAGCTCAGCTACAACAAAGCCACCCTCACCCACCCACCCACCACACCAACCTGCACAACCACAACCTCCACAACCTCAACAACCTCCACAACCTCCACAACCACCTGTCAATATCCAGTACCCACCAGCAGACCGCCAATGGGATTGGCAGGAGCTCAGAATTTTATTCCCAATCCCCATCAGTTTGATGAAAGCCAAAGTGGAATACGCCCATCTTGTCCACTTGGGAACAATGCCACTGAACTGGAATGCTTTGAATTATTCTTTGATGAACCCCTGATGGATATTATTGTCAGGAAAGCAACAGATACTTCGTTACACCATGGCAAACACAATACTTTCACCAGGATCACGTCTACACCAGTGGAAAGAAACAACTGTGGCTGAGATGTATCTTTTCTTTGCCACAATAATGCTTATTTTTTTTATTAACACATCGGCCGATTCCCACCAAGGCAGGGTGGCCCGAAAAGAAAAACTTTCATCATCATTCACTCCATCACTGTCTTGCCAGAAGGGTGCTTACACTACAGTTATAAAACTGCAACATTTACACCCCTCCTTCAGAGTGCCGGCACTGTACTTCCCATCTCCAGAACTCAAGTCCGGCCTGCCGTTTCCTGAATCCCTTCATAAATGTTACTTTGCTCACACTCCAACAGCACGTCAAGTATTAAAACCATATGCCTCCATTCACTCCTATCAAATACGCTCACATGCTTGCTGGAAATCCAAGCCCTCGCACACAAAACTTCCTTTACCCTCCCTCCAACCTTTCCTAGGCCGACCCCTACCACGCCTTCCCTCCACTACAGATTTATACACTCTCGAAGTCACTCTGTCTCGTTCCATTCTCTCACATGTCCAACAACAACCCCTCCTCAGCTCTCTGGACAATCGTTTTGGTAATCCGCACCTCCTCCTAATTTCCAAACTCCAGATCTCTCTGCATTATATTCACACCACACATTGACCTCAGACATGACATCTCCACTGCCTCCAGCCTTCTCCTCGTTCAACATTCATCACCCATGCTTCACACCCATATAAGAGCGTTGGTATAACTATACTCTCATACATTCCCTCTTACTTCCATGGACAAGGTTCTTTGTCTCCACAGACTCGAAGTGCTCCACTCACCCTTTTCCCTCATCAATTCTATGATTCACCTCATCCTTCATAGACCCATCCGCGACATGTCCATCCCAAATATCTGAATACATTCACCTCCTCCATACTCTCTCCTCCAATCTGATATCCAATCTTTCGTCACCTATTCTTTTGTTATCCTCATCACCTTACTCTTTCCTATATTCACTTTCAATTTTCTTCTTTACACCCTACCAAATTCATCCACCAACCTCTGCAGCTTCTCTTCAGAATCTCCCAAAGCACAGTGTCATCAGCAAAAAGCAACTGTGACAACTCCCACTTTGTATTTGCTTCTTTATCTTTTAGCCCAACACCTCTTGCCAAGACCCGCATTCACTTCTCTTACAACCCCATCTATAAATATATTGAACAACCATGGTGACATCACACATCCTTGTCTAAGGCCCACTTTTACTGGGAAATAGTCCTTCCCTCCTACACCTCTAACCTGAGCCTCACTATCCTCATAAAACTCTTCACTGCTTTCAGTAACCTTCCTCCTATTCCATACACCTGCAACATCTGCCACATTGCCCCTATCTACCCTATCATACCCTTTTCCAAATCCATAAATGCCACAAAACATCTTTACCCTTATCCAAATACTGTTCACCTATATGTTTCACTGTAAACACTTGGTCTACACACCCCTACCTTTCCTAAAGCCCCTTGTTCATCTGCTATCCTGCTTTCTGTTTTACTCTTAATTCTTTCATAATAACTCTACCATACACTTTACCAGGTACACTCAACAGACTTATTCCCCTATAATTTTGCACTCTCTTTTGTCCCTTTGCCTTTATACAAAGGAACAATACACGCTCTCTGCAATCCTAGGTACCTTACCCTCTTCCATACATTTATTAAATAATAGCACCAATCACTCCAATTATATCCCCACCTGCTTTTAACATTTCTATCTTTATCCCATCAATCCCAGCTGCCTTACCCCTTTCATTCTACCACTGCCTCATGAACTTCCCCTACCACAACTGGCTCTTCCACACTCCTACAAGATGTTATCCTCCTTGCCCTACACACAAATCACAGCTTCCCTGTCTTCATCAACATTTTAAAAAATCCTCAAAATATTCTCTCCATCTTCCCGATACCTCTAACTCTCCATTTAATAACTCTCCTCTCCTATTTTTAACTGTCAAATCCATTTGTTCTCTAGGCTTCCTCAACTTATTAATCTCATTCCAAAACTTTTCTTATTTTCAACAAAATTTGCTGATAACATTTACCCACTCTCTCATCTGCTCTTTTTACATTGCTTCACCAACTCTTTTAACCTCTCTTTTCTCCCTCCTCCCCACACACATATAGGTGAGTACACACACACACATATAGGTGAGTCACACACACACACACATATGGGTGGGTACACATATGGTGGTACACACACACACACACATATAGGTGAGTACACACACACACACACATATAGGTGAGTATACACACACACACACATATAGGTGAGTATGCACACAAAGGAACTTTCAACACTTTCACACAAACAAGAACCTCATACACACTGAAACACACTGGAGAAGTCTTATAATAATCCATCACAGAGATTTTAAATGAATGCGAGATTTTAACACAAAATAACATGAGCCAGCTGACAACGTAGATCAAAGAAAATGGGAAGTGAGTCAAGGTGACCAGGTGGCAGACGAGCACGCACGCACGTATACACACACATACATGTACAGGCACACAACTAGAGGAAAAAACCCGTGACATCAAGTTATATTTATCAGCTGTCAATACAAACTTCTTAATTAGAAGCCTACATAAAATTAGACCTTTGCAATAAAGTCGCCTTAAGCCAGCAGACTGCTGAAGTGACCAGAATGAGAAACACCCTAGACCCTATATTTACGAACAATGAGAACCCGGTCCGGGACATAACGGTGTGGAAGACTGTACTCCCAGACCACAATATAATCGAGGTACAGACCTGCATGCACAGTAGCCTGGGACACAGAAAAACGATTAATAATAAAGCCGATTTCAACATATTCAATTTCAGCAAGAACTTTATCTGGAGCCAAATAAGTCGAGGACTTAGGAGATACGCTGAGATGATCGCATGATCACCCAAGATCTAAACCAATTCCTCGGGACCATGAGTTCTCTGCTGCTTGAACTATGCACACAAGTACGGAAAAAGAAAACATGCAAATCGAAGACAATGGATACCAGATCTCCTCAAAGGCTGGTTAAAGAAAGGGAGAGCATCGGGCACAAACTGACTGCAACATACAGAGTCCAGAGCAAAGAGACAGAGAACAACGAGCTGAAAATGAAACTATAAGAAATCCCAAATAATTTTATACAATATCAAGGGCAAAAAAATCATATCTAGCATAGGGTCTTTACTTAACAGAGATGGAAAATACATTTATAACAACAATAAGGAAATGAATGAAATACTGAAGACAATACGATTCCTGTCTAGTGAACTGTTCATCAGTCTAAGGGTCGAAGGCCCAAAGAAGCTTTTCATAAATAAAACTCAATATACTGCCATAAGCTCCGCAATTTCTGATGTGCGTCTCTCTAGTTGATTTTGAAGAAGCCATCGACAGCATGCTTATGCATTCTGCTCCAGGACAAGACTCGTGGAAATTCATATTCATGAAAAATTGTAAGAAACCACTATCTGGGTCTTTTAGGATTTTATGGAGGAGCCTGGACACAGGTGTCATCCCACAGTCACTGAAAAACACTGATGTTGACCCAATTCACAAAAAAGGCAGTAAAGCAATTGCAAAATACTATAGGCCAATAGTCTTAATTTCACACATTAATCTTTGAACGGGTCTTAAGACACAAGATTGCCAATCACATTGAATCACAATTTCACAACCTAGGGACAGCACAGCTTAAGGGCACCTCATTCCTTCCATTCGCAACAACTACAAGATCATTATGGTGAGTTCTAGATGCTGTAGGAGACAAGCTAAATACTGATGTTGTCTAAACCGATTTTGTAATAGCACTCGACAAGTGCGATCATGTTGTGTTTGCGCACAAAATGCGTACAAAAGGTTAACTGAAAAAGTGGGCAGATGGATATATAACTTCTTAACAAATAGAGCTCAGAGAGTAGTAGTTAATAGTAAATCAGAGGCTGCCACAGTGAAAAGCTTTGTTCCTCAAGGCACAGAAGCTCACCCCACTTCTGTTTCTCATACTTAAATCCACATTGATGAGGACATAAATCATAGCACTGCACCATGCTTTGCTGATGACACCAGAATCTTCATGAGAGTGGCACCGTCGAAAACAGCGAATTTTCAAGCGGATATAAATCAAGTTATCCAGTGGTCCTCAGTGCTCGACCAGCCGGGCTATGGTTCGTACGTTGGATTACGTTCAGCCAGGAGTAACAGCCTAGCTGACCAGGCCTTGACCATCCAGGAGACCTGGTCTGAGACCGGGCCGCGGGGGCGCTGACCCCAGGAAACGCCCTTCAGCTATCCTTCAGGTATGCGGTTTCTGCAGATACGCAGGTTGGAATATTATTTCACTCACTGCAAGCATTTCCACCTCTAAATCTGCTATGAATTTCTAAATAAGAAACGATATTATGGAAGAGACTGTCATTTCCGCATGAGAGCAACTGGGAAAATTAAGCCAAGTAAACATTAATGTGACTATAATGTGAGCATTTTTAGTGAGAGGAAGCGAAGAGTGGAAACATACGAGATTACACTACCCCCTGTGAGGCAAGTTGAATACAATACAATGGATTTACACTACCACAAGTTGAATACAATACAATGGAGGTCACATCACTCACAGATACTAAAACTAGGAAGAAAATCTCAACACAAACAATTAACTTTCAACTCGTAGAATGGAAGTTAGGAACCCTTGTAAAGCCAGTGGCAAGCACCGCTCTGCTAGTGTCTTGTCATGAGTTCCAGTCTTCCACTCCATGAGTTGTTTACTATCCTGTCATTTCAATTTATCTTTCATTTTTTTTGCAAACATCCAAGGTGTTAAACCCATCAGGGTTTGGAGCTTTCACAGATCCATATTAAAGCTTACTATGAGGCATGGATATCTGACTATATTTTACCATATGCAGCCACATGGATCCCGAGGAGTGTGTCCACACTTGTCATACCGGGGGTATGGAATATCTTTCATTAGTTACTCCACGCAGAGTTAATTAACAAATACCATTTAAGTAAATCAAGTCTTTCTGCCACTTCAGTATTTGAAATAAGAACAATTATTTAAACACATCTACCCTGGAAAAAATAATATTTCTCATTTTCCCTGAATGACAATATTAAACTACATTAAATATCTAAAAAATACTGTACAGTTAAATAAACCATTTTTTAGGGATAATTCCAACCCACAATACATTTTTTTTATAAAATTAATAATTAATTAACAAACATACAATCACTAGGATCTTAGCATGAGGACAGTGCTAAGATCCCAGTTAATTTAACTTAACTTACAGAAAGAATGAGTTCTTCCTCGAAGAAGACTGGGGTACTGGAATATTAAAACATATACGTATAATTACAGAATTAGTCTGACACTTCTTAATTTCAGTGAAGCCTTCCAAGGCCCAGTACCCTCTTCACTTCATCTACAGCTCCCATTCCCAGGATAAACCTCTCAAAGGTCTAGCCTCCAACACTCACTGGCTTCTTCCGTCGGAGGGGTCATTCCTCCACCACACGCTACTCAGGTCTTTGCAGCTCGGGACGAAAATACTCTTCATCTCCCAGATGAACAAGAGGGTAATGTCACAGCCTTCACCTTCTACCCACGAAGGCACCAAACAGCGTAAAAGTCAGCGATACCTGCCTACCTACCCTCCAGGTAGGTAGGCAGGTATCGACGTGCACGCTGATATAGCTTGCGACATCACAGTGTTAAACATGAACAAACAAGTTGTGGTTGGTGGTTACTATACCAATGTGCACGAAAAGGGAATACACCTCACAGACCTGGTTACTACACACCCGGGAGTGTGACAACTGCACAAAGTAGCTTATTACACACCTGTATGTGTGACAACTGCACAAAGTAGTTTTTTCTACACACCTGTGCGAGTGTGACATATGCACAAAGAAACTTACTACAAACCTGTGCAGTGTGACAACTGCACAAAGTAGCTTACTACACACCTGTGCGGGACAACT